>VWZY01013532.1:245731-281780 GCA_013399075.1 Chloroceryle aenea | reverse complement strand
TCAATCAGGTGGCCAGATAGTACTATGCAGCAACCCAAAACTCTTGGTTTTTTTTTGTCAGCAGAGCTATTTAGCTTCCAGCTAGCTCAGCTGCCTCCAAACAAACCAGCAAAGCTGCTCTTCGTAGTGCAGGCAAGATAATAACTCTAGTGGGAGTATTTAGTTTAAAAGAATCAATGTATGTTTAGTATCCTACGGCGTTAGGCCCTTCGCTTAGCTTGCAAGCTGTCACATACAGGATACTCAGCTCCTCCACCATTAACCCAATGCCTCCACAACACCTGCGCTGCTGGAACACCACTTCCACAAAGGCAGCCACGCTTGAAAAAAACGGGGTTACCGGTGCCATTTATCTCTAACAGCTAACAAGCCTCATGATTAGAGGAGTAAATTTTATTTTTAAGTCGAATCTCTTCAGTTTTCACTGCCTGAATCCTCTGTCCCTATGCAAGAGTCCTTCGACGCTGCTGCGCCTCTCCCTCCCTCGGCAAGTACCCGCCAGCCCCGGGCGGGGCCATGTGGCGGCTGTGATTAAACAGCCTGCCGGCCTCAGTTCCCTACACCTTTCCCCCCTCAGCAGAGGTAAGCGCGTTGTTTTACTCCAGCTGCTGGGGACCAGGCAAGGTTCAAAGGCAGCTCCCAGCCCCTGAAGTTAGTTTCTCAGCCATTTACGTCCCGGATCATCGGGGGGCCGCCATGGGCCTCGCCTCACTCGGGGTCGTCCCCTTTGGCGTTCACCACCCTCAGGGCCAACCCTTCCCCAGACCCTACCCGCTCCCCCGACCACTCACGGATAGAAGCTCAGCTTGCGCTGGTCCCTGGAACTTTGGCCCCCTCGGTTCTTGCAGCAGGACGCGGCGCAGTACCGCGGCATGGCGGAGCGAAGCGGAACAGCCCGGAACCATTCGCTCAGCGGCACCGGGTGTGCAGGGGGCGGGAGTCAAACGACAACAACAACGGCCCCCGCTCCACCTCCCACCACCCCGCGCGTCAGAGGAAAGAAGCCCCGCCCGACGCAGCTGAGGCCGTCCGCGTGCCTTGAGTCACGTGGGTCCGAACGGCCAATGGTGCAGCGCTTCGTGTAAGAATCGCTGTCAATAGGGCGGGGGGTGGGGGAATAGGTCTGTGCGAGCGCTAGCGGTGGCTGGGCGGGAGCGGCGCGAGGGTCGCTGAGAGGCAGCGGCCTCTCTGCTGGCGGCGAGCGAGGGCTGAGGTAAGGGGCGCGGCGGGNCTCATTACGGGTCTGGCTAGGGAGGATGGTACTTTGCTCGTTTCCCTGCTCTTCAGAGCAAGATTTTTGAGACGCCTTCTAGATGTGCTTTCCAGTTAATATAGGCGAGGCCAAGAGAAGTACAAGCACCACAGTTTCATACTTTCCTGTAGTTGTCTGTGGACTAGGAGACTTGCTTACTCATCGAGCTAGTCGTGATATGGGAACCTGTAGAAAACTTGGGTAACTGTTTTACTACTAATAAATCAGTTGCAAAAATACTCATATGACATCAGAATTCTGCTGGATAAGTGCATCACAATTCATGTAATCAGGCCAGTAGCGATGCTGTGAATTTTCTGATTGTGAGACTAGCTCAACAGAAGCATTTACCTAAGATGTTTGCAAATTACTTTCAAAGAGGGATGGAGTAGGGCATTTGTATTGCAAGATGGAAGTAGCTTCTTATTTTCTGTATATGACAGATTTTATGCCAAGTACATCATCCTTAACCATTACTTCATCATGTAACTGTTGATTAATGTTGATGAATTGATAAAGAACTGTTTGAGTATTATCACCTCTATGCTATTTTTGATAAACAGACAAATTTATTATACCAAGCTTAATAGTAGTGGAAATCTGTAACTACTTACTGAACATAAATAATTAATCTGTGTTAATAAAATAGCTAATTTTATCAGTAGATGTACCCACATAAAAATCTAGTTCTTTGTAATTGTTAGGCGGGACTGCTTTGTGGCATGAGTTTAATGTCAATAACTATACAGAACTGAAATGAATTCTGGAATGCGTTTTAAGTAACTGCTGTGCAAAGTGTGGAAAGTGGAACTTCTGTCCACTTCCTTTTTGGTAGGAAACGGAGACCTAAGCAGAGTGTTTAAAAGAGACTTTATTTTGAGACTGATAGTAAAAATAGATAGGAATAGCAGGGTGGAGGTCAGGCAGTTAACAGTAGCAACACTAAGATGCTGACAGCATATCAAATAGGTATTTTCTAAAAATAAATTATTGGCGGTAGTGTCTAAATACAAGATTTACGATGTTTCTGTGATAACATTAAGTTTAAATTGCTGCTTATATTGCTGTTTCATTTATATTTGATTTTCATTTCCATTTGTTTTATTTTTATAGCTGAGTTTCGTTGAGTTGGTCAAGGGCAGCATTACATCTGCCAACATTATTTAAGAAATAGTGAAACTTCAGTAGTGTTTTTTTTAATATGCTTTAGAAAGCCAGATAAAACTAGGGGTGGTATAGCATGGAACTGTATTACAGAAATCCTAATCTAGGACTGTAGAAAAAGAAAAAAATCACTATCAAGAATAATAGAATTTGAGAATGTTAGCAAAAAAACTTTAAATAGTGACTTACTTTTAACTTTTTTTCAGGCTCTGATAAGCTTGGCAGTTATGAAAGAGAATTTGGCCCTTTATGAAGGACATAAACTGGTCTTTTTAGCTCTTTTCAGTGGTTAATAGTAGAAGTGGGGAGGCTAAGAGAATGCAGCAGGTGATACAATTCAGGTGTGATGAAGTGAAGTAAAATAAATATCAGTCTCCCATGTTAGATGACAATTCTTTTTCTATAAAACACAAACAGGAGAAAAGCTCCAAAAGTGTGGAAGGATACATGTGTGTAGTTCCCAGTGCCCAAATGGTGAAATTTCAGGTTAATGAAACTCACTCTCAGGTGAGAGAAAATACATGGAAAAGCTCTGAAAGGGCTTGTACTTAAAATGTATCTGGTATCATGCACAAGAATACTGAAAAGAACTGTCCGTTTGGTATCTGCACTGATCAAAATACACCTTGTTTCAATTGCTGCTCCTTAACACTTGATATCATGCAGGCTGCTAGCCAGATACATGCTTAAGAGGGCATGAGTACTTTAATCTTAGGCGCTTTCTGCTCTTGCCTCACAACATTAATTTTTAGACCCCTGATGTACCTATTAGAAATGCTTGCTTTTTTTTTTTAACTCATTTTTGGTGCTTGGGTGTTAATTTCTTTAGAGGGTATGGACTTTCTGTTAAAGGCATAATTGTCTTATATAGCTGTTTAATCAAAGTTTTTGAACTCTACATGACACCTGTTTGGGCCACATACTGTCTACAAGTATTTGAACTTTTAATGGTGCTTGGGTGGTACAAAAGTAGTATCATTAATGTTTTTCAGATGTGCTTATGGCATACGCAAATCAGTGCAGTCTGATGAGGGGAATGTGTTACTTTTGGCATGTTCAGGGCCTTGTCTGTCATATATCTTGCTGTCGAGGTGACAGCTAGCATATTGTCTTTCAACATTCATGTTTATGTACTCTGTTTTAAATATAATATCCACAGACATTAGAAAATTTGAATTCTTCCTCTGGTAGGAAGAGCTCACTCTGTCCTTCATAAAAATCAAGAAGGGTCACATGGTTATGGGGACATGATTTTTCTTATGACTCATTTATACTACAGCTTTTTCCCAGTTCCAGCATCAGTTTCTTTAAAAATGAAACTTTTTGGCAAATACATTGCTGAAAAAAATAGTTGCAACTTTTATTTGTTGTTGAAGCTGCTTGGCTTGTGTAGCAGACTTTTTTTTTTTTGGGGGGGGTGTTCAGTTAGGACATGGAGAGTGTCATATGTAAACCTTTATATGGTATTTATCAGATTAATTCTTTGATATCAAAGATAGGAGAAGTGTTTTTATTTAGAATATAATCTAATATGACAGTAAGCTAAACCCAGCCCATTGTAAAGTGAACGAAAATGTGCCCTACTTGAGTGAACTCTTACACTCTTGAATGTTACACTCTAGTATGTACGCCTCAGGGCAGTTAAAGAACCTGAGAATGAATGTCTATCAGTCTTGTCTTCCTGCACCTTGCAGTTCATCTTTAAGCTTGTTGCATCTTCAGGCTGTTGCTGTTGCAGAAGTACTCAGTGAATTGGTCTCGCAATATTGAATGGCTTTTTGGAACCTTCCTTTATTTAGAGTTCCTCTGTTTATGGTCCTAGAAATCAAGGATTAGTTTAAAGCTAATTCAAATATGCCATCATGAACTGTTTGACAGAGTAAATGCACAAAACTTTTCACTGTAACATCTCTGTGGGAGAATGTATAGTTAAGGATATATGCAAAACAAAGATGAATACTGAAGCATGCTTATGATGTGTATGAAATGTGATTCTTGCGGTATTTCCATTTACATATTCTGTGATTATAAAACTAGGGGAATGGAGTTTGACACTTGTGAAACAATGTGCTTACATGTCTGTCTCTGAGTGGCTCCTGAAACACAAAGGTCTTCCTCTTTCAGCTCATAGTTGTACCCTTGAGTTGTGGAACCTGAACTAACGTGTCCAAGTATTTTTTTTTTTTTCTCTAGAAACCAGAGAAATGGCAACTACGCAATCTGTCTTCACATTTGCTCTGTGCATTTTAATGATAACTGAGTTAATACTGGCTACAGAGAGCTATTATGATATCTTAGGAGTTCCAAAAAATGCATCTGATCGCCAGATCAAGAAGGCGTTTCACAAGCTGGCTATGAAATACCACCCAGACAAAAATAAGAGTCCTGGTGCAGAAGCAAAATTTAGAGAAATTGCTGAAGGTAATATGTACTAACAGTCTTCTTAGTGTGATACATGGCTTATATCTGTGAGCAAATGCGGTAGCTTGTGTATGCTCTGGTTTTACTGAATAAGGGTTAAAAATACTCTTTTTCTTAATTCTACTTTTGTGGTGTCAGGTGTTCCATGTCAATGTCTGATGTATTGCTGTTCTTGCACATAGACAGGCCTTTTACAGTGTTTATGCTTTCCTGCTTACTAAGACTTTTTGGCTTATGCCTCTTGTCACAGAAAATACGTGGCAGTAGGAGGTTAATTCATACCTTTTGATCTGTCCAGTATGATCCAGCTCAGGATTACTGTGTCTTCAGGGGGACCTAACAGCAACCTTTAAATAACTATGGAATATTATCCAAAAAGCGAGTTATCAACACAGTGAGGTTATAAGGGAAAAACATTTCACCTTGAGGATAGGCCAGTGTTGGAACAAGTTGCTTGGAGAGGTTGTGAGTATGCAGCTTTGGAGATTTTTTTTAGGTGTGAGTGGATAAAGCCGTCAGTAACTTAGTCTGATCTTGTAACTGACTCTACTTTGAGTGGGAGGTTACAATCAAGTCATGTTTGGAGGTGACTTCCAATGTGAATTTTCCTATGGTCCTAGGAATACAGCATTCATAAGTGTTTTGTGATAAAGTATCACAGTGGAAACAATCGAGAATAGAAAAACCTTTACTCAAAAATAAGGTGTTCCCACTTCTGCTCCCCATAGATGCTGTTATTGCATCCATCTATTTGTGTCTTTGTTCTAACTAAGCTAATAAATTTCTGGGGTTTTCCTTGTCTGCAGAAAAGTTCTTCTGAAAGAAAGGTAGTTATTAATATACTCAAAGGGAGAGGACAGTCTTGTTAGATACCGCAGTTGCTAGCATCTATTACAGGAGGAATTGGGAACTCTTAAGTGTCAAATGCTTGCAACTATTTTATATACTTTGATAGGTAGGAAAATGGAAATGTTTAAAAAACTTACTGTTATTGAAATGGGTATAATACCTGTCAGAGATTTTTGCCTTGGAACACCAGTAGCTGTAGTTGTGAACTGAATAGAAGCCCAATTCTGTTTTGGGTATATCCAACCACAGAATCCGGTGTTATTGTTGAACTTTTGAAAAACTGAGAATTTGGACATAGGGAAAATTCATTCCCTTTATCTTCTTGATGAATATCTTATTGCTTAGTTGTAACTTCAGTAACGCTGGCTGGCAAGTAGTTTTGCAGACATTGCACTGGGTTTCTGTGATAGGAATGCAGCAGGCAGCTCATTTTGTTAGGTAGATCTAACTCATTCTCTTGCTTTCAGTCTTTCTGATTACTACATCATAGAGCTTATATTTGAAAGAAAATAGCAAATCATAATTGCTAGTTAAGCTATGTTGTGTTTTGTGAATTTAAAATCTTGCGGATATTATTTATCTTCCTAGCATTGCTATATTTATTATTATAAGTAAATAGCTGTTTATTTTGAAACAGCTCATTTTGGATTGGAGAAAGTTGAAACAAATGTTGAGCTTGATTGGGCTTGTGTGTTGACTGAAAGTTTTGCTTGAAATTTGTCCTGTTGAGGGAATGGGAGAGAACTGTTTTTTGTAGTTGTGTATGATTTTTGTGGTTTTTTTTTTTCTTTCATTATACAAAAGGGAATGGAAATAAACTTTTTCATTTTTAATTTTTTATGGAAATAGCATATGAAACATTATCAGATGAGAATAAACGAAGAGAATATGATCAATTTGGCCGTCATGGAGGACAAGGAAATAATGGAAGCCCGTTCCATCAGTCATTTAATTTCAACTTTGATGATTTGTTCAAAGACTTTGACATCTTCAGTCAAAACTCACGGTCCAAAAAGCACTTTGAAAATCACTTCCGAAGTCATCGGGAAGCTCACAATCGGCAAAGACGTTCTTTCCAGGAGTTCTCTTTTGGAGGTGGACTGTTCGATGATGTGTTTGAAAATATGGAAAAAATGTTTTCATTTAGTGACTTTGAAAATGCACACCGACACGCAGTGCGAACTGATGCCAGGTTTCACGGATCCAGCAAGCACTGTAGGACTGTCACCCAGAGACGAGGAAACATGGTTACCACGTATACAGACTGTTCTGGACAATGATGTTTCCTTTCTTTTCATCTCTTCTTCTTTCAACACTTTCATAATCTTTCTGGTTTGCGCTAATGTGGAAAAAAAATTATTAGAACTGTTTGTTCTAAAAACACTTAACTGCTAGAAGTTGTAGATGAAACTAATCTTCACAATAGTAACAACATGCATTTGGGAAATAGATGTCTCTAAGTACTTGGAATGGGAGAGAAATAACCTCATGTGACAGAAGAGATTAGATATATTTCAGTTGAGTAAACACTTTTCCTAAGTTTGAACTTCAACACAAGATATATATTTTTAATTTCAGAAATGTAATACAGCTTTTTCATACATGACAATTCAGAACTGTTTGAGTTACTATTGCATGGATTGCAGGAGAGGAGTTAATTTAATTTTGAAGTGCTGCTTTTTTTTATCACATCTTTCCAAATTTTTCACTTGCAGTTTTTACCTGATATGGATTTACTGTGCCAATTAGATAATTTACACAAAATAGCAGCAGAAATTACTTACGTTGCTCTTGGTTACTTTGTCCAGCATTGCAAATGTATTAATAATAAAACTTTTTCAGAGTTGGAAAATAACAAGAGAGCATATGTTAAGAGATAGTGCTTCACCTAGGAAAGTGATGCAGGAATTACTTTTATTTCCTAGTCTTTCATAGGCCTGAAAAGATCTTAAGATTTGAATATCTCTTGACTTACTTAAGGGATATTCATGTATGAAAGTTTTTATGCACACAAGGTTGTAGTGTTTGGTTTTTTCTTCCAAAATACAAGTATGTCCTTAAGTAGGTTTGGAAGACCATAAACCACTCTTGTTTTATGCTTATTATATTACCACATGTGCAGTGTAGTTTCTGTAGCTGAGTTTATTAACTTAAATACTCCCCTGTGTTCTTGTGAACTTTAGATAAGCTCACCTACATATTCCTACTGTTTCTGGGAGGGTCTAAATAAAGAATAGAGGGATTTATTACCTGTCATCAGGAATTTTTTATCATTGTGATTTGAAAGGTAAATTTTTAGCATAAACACAGTAAAACTGAAAATTACAATGGTTACATTCCACCAATGTTTGTGGTGTTGGAATGTGCTAATAAACACCATACTAATGGGTATCAGTTTTAGCACCATGGAAATCCATAACCAGTTTCATCTATTTAAGAAAAAAAAAAAAAAAAAAACACCAAAAAAAGAAGAGAAGGAAAAAACCCACAACAAAACTCCTGAATATTTTAACTGCTATCATTCAAAAAATTGTTATTTCTTAATTAGTAATGGAAATTTAGTATATTAAATTGGTTTCCCTTAAGATTACTGTCACCCAAATATTGCCCTTTTAGAATGGAGTTAAGAATTTACCTTTCAGATTGATTGCAAAATGAGCATTTAAAACAGTGTTCTAAATAGCCTTTGACTTCTTAGTCTTTATTGAAAGAGATTTAACCCTTTGTTTCTTGAATGGATATTGAAAGCTGCCTACTTGCGGAGTAACTTTAACCTTCCCTGCAAGGGTATGTATTGTTGCTTGTTCAGTTTTCATTCACTAAATACTTGGAATGGATTGTTGCATTGTATTAGGTGCTTTTCTTTTTCATGTTCTTCTTTATTTATTAATAGACTAATACCTCATATATGGTCTTTATAAAAAGCCAGTAATTTGTGCAACATTATCGGAATGTGCAATATTCTTATAGTAGGAAAAGTGCTGGATTGTTTTTGTTATTACCACCCTTTTTCTGTGTGAGTAGAGATTTTTAGATTCTTGTGTATTATTGAGTCAACCAAAAATTGTAATACATGTAGATTTCTGCATCTGTTTTTCTTTAACATATTCCATCAGTGCATGAATCAAAATCTGCCTGATTCATCTCATATGAGCATCCAAGTTAACAGTTTATTAACTTAAGTTCTGAATTACTTTCATAAATATCAAATGTTTTTTTTAGAGTGCATTTGAGGAGAATTGTACACACTGAAAAGACTTTAAAGCATGTGGCCTTCAGTGTTAAATGTAAAGGGAGTATTAGTCCATGTTCTTTAGGGATGATGACTGGAACTTAGAGATGGGAGGCGACTGTAGAAGCAGAATGCAAAGGTAAAAAGTTAATGCCTTTCTTGGTCTAGACAGAATTTTCTTAATAAAAAATAAATTTCAAAATAGTAGAATGAGTAGTTCTTAAGTGTGTGCAAAGGAATAGTTCAAGTTCCTAGTAGAACCAAACCACTGATTTCTCCAAAGGTAATTTTGTCTACTTATGGACTTTGGCCCATTCCCTAATTCTGAATGGGAGATAAAAAGCTAAAATGAGCACTGTAAATTCCAGGAAGAAAAGCCACCCTCAAGATTTAAGTCTGTTTTATGTGACTCTAAGTTCACTGTCTTTCAAGCTAATCTTTTTAGGTGAAATCAGTGGTCCATGGCTGCTTCCAGGTTAGCTCCCTCTTTTGAAGGATGCTCCAGATGTTATTGACATAAAGTGTACTTTTCCTTAACTCTTTGAAGACAAAGTGGGAAGCTGATAGCAACTAGAAAACTAGATACCCTATTCTTCTGATAAAACCTTAAAGAATATTTCTGCCTAGTCTATTTTTATCTGATTCTGTATTAGTTCTCTTAATTAGTTGTTGTAGGAACACCAAAACGGATGTCCAGTTACTCTTATGGCTTCTCCAAGTGACCTTTTAGTTTGTCTTGGTTGTTAATCCAAGTTAGAATCCAAAGGAGAGCTTGTCACCGGTATCACATAGTCCAGGGTGTGGTTATCGATGTGACTGTCTGTGATGGGTATGCTTTGAGTAGACTTTAGCTGGAGAAATTCAGGCAGGCTTCCCTCAGCCAGCTGTCTTTGGTTCCATGGCTATCGGAACACGAGCTTGCAAAACATGTGCTTCTTGCTTCTTCAGAGCTCTTGCAAATTCTTTTCCTATTTATAGTGTTTGCTTCATAGCAGACTCCTGAGCGGAAGTCCTGATACAACCTCATGACACCCCTGACCAGAAGTGTAAGCGCCATCTTTGATTTCCATATCTCATGAAAAGACCCAGTAAAACTTACTATTTTTGTTGTGTGTGAGGGTAAAAAATACAGTTCTCAACAGTCTTTTGAAAGGAATTTATGCATTTGTAACTCCAAACGGTTGAGTTTCTAAAACTTTTCAAAAAATATTTTTTTAATATTTGTTTTATTTTTTCCCTTTTGAAACACAGTATTGAGTGGAAATAAAGTATTGTAAACTTAATTAGGGTGCCATTACATTAAATGTGTGAAAATTGTTTGTGTGATGTCTCTTTTTTTTTTTTTTTTTAACATTATATGTGGAAGCCAGATTCAACATGATTGTGTAGCACTTCTGGTTTATGCAATATTTTGAGCATTACATTTCCTGAATGGTATGATTGAGTTTGCAGGGAGAAGGGAGTGAAGTTGAAAGAAAGTGACTTAATTTTACCTTATGGGGTGGTGGTTGTTTTTTGTTGTTTTTTAGAGATGTTGAGAGTGGGGTGCAGCTTGCTGCTTATGCCTGGAAACTAAGTAGTCAAAAAAGGCTGTGCAAAAGGACACTTTTTTTTTTCCTGAGGGACAGTCATAAGAGCTGAAAGCCTCCACTTTGAACTGTTGGGTCTCTTCCCCACTGCCTGTGCCTCTGACTGCCTTGATGAATTGCACGAGAGTGGTACAACCACAGCGAATTTGCCTGGATTGCCACTGACAAGTATGGATTCTGAAGGTTAGTGTGCTGTTGTGCTGATTGGAAAGTTGACTGCAAGACTGTGTTTGAAAGTTCTTGTTTTCTGGGTCTAATTCTTAGAAGGTGAAGTGTATAAAAGTTTTGGGATGTGGTATGTTGTCAGGCCATTTCTTACTAGAACAGCCTTCCCTGGAACATCAGCAAATCTGTTGATCTTAATGCAAAACCAAATTTTTTAGGATTAAACAGGGAGGCAGTGGAAGATCAGTGTTATATTTTTATACTGAGTAGTGGAGTGGTTTTTTTCTTCAATTTACAGTAATTTAAAAAAAATACTGAGCATACATCAGAAGTGTTGGACTTGAAACTAAAGCCTAGCGTATGGTACCTTGACTGTCCCGTATGAGTCTCATTTCAGAATCAGATGCTGTTCAGAGGATCATTTGTCTCTGGTGACTGACATGGCTGAGCCTGACAGGTCTGCCTGTGGGTTGTGATTCATACAGCTGAGCTGCTGACTTTGGTGGTGGGGGGCACCTGTTTCTTTAGGGATTGGACAGAGACCAGCCTTGTAGAGGCCACTGAACAGTTGTCATATCAACTGACTGTCAGTCACTCCTTGCATAAGTCTGAATCAATCCTAGGTTAAGGCTGCCTGTAACTCCTCGTTGATTCTAGTTTATTTAAACCAAAAACAAACACCACAAAATCGGTTTGAAGTGATGTGCTCCAAAGCTTAGACCCAGTGGAAAACAACACTTATATGGAGACACTACATATTAAGGAGTGGCATTTGATTCAACAGCATTTATATTAAGGAATACAGTAACACTGAAATGAACATTCTTGTGGTGTTCCTGCTGCGGATGCAGTCACAACAAAGGCTGTCAGTAACTGACACCCTTCTTGCAGGTATCCGTGAGAAGAGAGAGGTACCTGACATGACTTTGCTCAGCCTGACACCCACTCTAGCCACAGGCACCTAGGAAGGGGTTCTGACAGTAAACCTGTGTCAGTCAGTGGTGCAGCCTGCTGTGGGAGTGCAAGCCTGACCTCAGACGTGTCTGTTCCAGTGGTTGTCCATGGGCTGTTGTATGGGTCTGATCCCTGGGCTTTGCAAATA
Organism: Chloroceryle aenea; assembly: GCA_013399075.1. Lineage (NCBI taxonomy): Eukaryota > Metazoa > Chordata > Aves > Coraciiformes > Cerylidae > Chloroceryle > Chloroceryle aenea. Next base: position 270,006 of record VWZY01013532.1, on the reverse strand, counting down.
CTGTCCCAGGCTCTTTTGACTTTGATATGCAAGTGAGACTAAACTGAGGATGTTTAGGGAAATGCATCACCTTTTAGTGTTTTGTGAGGATTTTATTGTTGGTGTTGAGTTTGTGGTTTGGTGGGTTGTTTTTTTGTTTGTTTTTGTTTTTTTTTTGTGTGTGTGTTTTTTTTAAACTGCTTGGGGTACTTTGACAAGGTCACTGGAGAGAGGGGAATGAGGAAACCAGTAAGCCAGTGCTGCCTGAGTTATGGCAGAGGGGGCCTCTGTTAAGAGCTCATTTTGTAAGAATGTTGTTTGTGGGGCTGTAATGTCTCAAGTCCTAGCTCAAGAATTGTGGCTAGCGTATGTCTGGAAGCCAGAAGCGCAAGCAGAGACGGTTACAGATTGCATGTAGAGGAACCAGAGGAATTAATGTTTGCAATGATTGCTCCGGTGTTCTGGTTCACAGAACTCCTTATGCCTCACAGCACCCCTCACTGCATAAGGATGACAGCTGTTGTCCCAAATCTGGGATTTATCTGGTGTGCAAAAGCCAAGCATCACAGAGTCAAGATACTTGTTTTATTCTAGTTCTGTTCACAAAAGGGTACTAGGTGGTAATCTGCAAAGCTGGCACACCCATTCAGGGGATCTGTAGGATTTCGTACACATTACTGCAAAGAATAAACTACAGTAAAGTAAATAATTGTTAATCATTTGTGACTCCTAACTTATTTGTAGCTCCTACATATGAATGCAGATATTTATCATTCTCTTATCTTGATGATTAGTTTGGGGCCAAAATCTGATGGTCCCGCCCTTGACCCAGGCAAAACCACTCCCCTGGAAGTTTTGTCACAAGAAAGTTCACAACACAACCTCTACCCTGGGACCTTTCCAGGAAGTAGCCATGATGGACATAAGTATTTCCATTTCAGTTGCTGTTCAGGACCTAGATTTCATGTGGTCCTCTCTTCTCCAGGTATGGCTGCCTGACTAGAGAGTGTGTGGTGGTGGAGAGGGAGTTGGCCTGGCTCCAGAGAAAGACCAGGAGTTGGGGAAGATCCAGGTGACATGAGCACTGGTAGTGTAGCATGTCTTCCAAAACATGAGTCACTTGCAATGCAAAATGGAGAATGATTTTAATAATATGAACTGTGGGGCAGACAGTGTATGGGAATGTGGCTCCTGGAGTGAGTTGAAGTATAGTACAGATTGTGCTGAGGGATCATGTCCTGGGGCCAGTCTGGGGTGTGGAGGGGAGGAGATTGTTGCAGAGTCTGTAACATCTGCTGTTCAGGGTGGCTGAGGTCAAGCAGATTGGGAAGTGCAGAATATTGAGTAGTCCACCCCAGCTGACCCTGGGGCTATCCCTGTGTAGCTGTCAACTGAAACTGCAGTTTCCAGTTTCACACCAGATCCTTCTGTTAGGAACCACTTGTTACTACATTTTTTTACTAGATGTGAGAGAGAAAATACATTCTGGGTGGTTATTTGATGATATTGCTGTCATCTGTTCTTCATTTCCTACTGGCACGGAAGTGAATATGCTAAATGGAGAAATAGGAAAGATTAAGTGAGCCTTGTCTGATGGTCCCACTTGACTTCAATTCATTTCATCTTGACACCTGTCACTTGCAAGAATTTTAGCCTTGAATATGCAGGATTTTGGGTAGTGATCTAATGAAAGGTTGTGTATTATGCCCACAGGGCAGGAGTAGCATACATTTCTCTTCTGCTGGGCAACAATATTCACTTTAGAGAACTGAGTTATGAATTTCTGAAACTCTGTCCTGGGGCAGTGTTAGCCAGGTTCCACCTGGCTGAAGTAGGGAATCGTAATTCTGAGCATGCAGAGCTCCAGCTGAGGAAGAAGATACTCTTACTTCTGCCCAAATTCCTTAATGAATCCAAACAGTGACTTTGAATCAGTCTTTCTGCTTTTTTATGTAAATTGTTTTGGAATAACATGGGCCTTTGGCCTCTTGGGCAGCTATCCTGTGCTCAGGTTGATAGTTCTGCTACCTCCTGGTAGCTCAAATTTGGAGACAGGTGGGGAGGGAGTGCTTAGTGTGTTGCTAGGATCAAGCATGCAGTTATCACTTGTGTACAAATAAATTAATAATTACCTGTGCAGATGGAGCATATATACAGCTTGCTTCTGCTAGGAACTTGTGGCTTGTTGGTAGAAGTGCTATTAAAATCAGGAAACATACATTGTCTTCTCTCCTTATGCCCTTCTCAGCTTTATTTTTTTGGTGTCTCCTTTTGCTCTCTGGGGCTCTACTCTGCTCCAGTCCTTCTTTTCTTATTTGGCAATGGCTATAGTTGTGTTTCCACTTGCTTTGCAAGTCTCTGTCAATTCATTTTAGCTGATGCATATGAAACATATGTTTGTAACCCAATGACATTTTTCAAAATGGTAAAAACCATTTCAGTGCAACCTACAATTTCCTCCTGTCTTTCCCCATATCCTGTTGAGTTAGTCAAGTACATAGCATGGGGTTTGGTACTGTTTTTCTGCTTTTAATTCTGTCTGTGGAAGGACAAATGATACCCAGTTTTTCATAAAGCAAGACAGGTGCTGACAGATGATATCCTACATAAAATCTGCTGATATAAATTTAACCTACAAATGTTTTTGGAAAAAAAAGTCGACCTGGCAGAATGAATTTGTTCTCTCAGCACTTTGCATGATAACCTTGAAACTTAAAAATAAAAGCTAACTCCTAAACCAAAACAGAACCCCCTACTTTGGTGACTATGTAGACTAACGTGATCTGGGTAACTGTTTTCTCCTTCAAAATTTCTTCTGCATTGAGGGCAACAGAACACTTAACACATGACAAATAAATAAAGATCAGTAAGAAATACTGAAAGGAAGTGGCTAGAGCACTCAAATCTCTACAGGTAGCTTTATGCTTGCTTAAAAGCAATTATTTCCAATTATGGGCACCTAACAAAAGCAACAGATGTCACCCTGTGAAGTTTTCTCCCTTGTCAGCTGAGCTTTATTAACTGTCTCTAAGTGTTGTCTTACATCTGCCCAGATCCAAGACACATGGATCAGCTGATGTCCTTCGCTGGCTATGAGAATGCAAGTAGTTATTGTGAGTTATCGCTGCTTAGACCCACAGTAACTTATTAGAAGATCATTGGTCAGGTGTTTGAGACCTGACCTGAGTTACCCATGGTTACCTAAGTAATCTGAGATCTGGACAGGTTGAATTGATGGGCCAATGCCCATTGTATGAGATCGAACAAGGCCAAGTGCTGGGTCCTACATTTTGGTCACAACAACCCCAGGCAATGCTACAGGCTTGGAGAAGAGTTGCTGGAAAGCTGCATGGCAGAAAAGGACCTGCGGGTGCTGGTCAACACAACTGACTGAACATGAGCCAGCAGCGTGCCTTGGTGGCCAAGAAGGCCAATAGCATCCTGGCCCGTATCAGACAGAAATAGTGTTTCCATCACAAGAAGGGATTGTGCCACTCTACTCAGCACTGGTGAGCCCACACCTCTGAGTACTGTGTTCAGCTCTGGGCTCCTCACCACAAGACAAACATTGAGTTGCTGGAGTGAGTTCAGAGCAGGGCAACCAAACTGGTGAAGGGTTTGGAGATCAAGGCCTGTGAGGAGAAGCTGAGGGAACTGGAACTGTTTAGTTTGGAGGAGACTGAGGGGAGACCCTGTCACTCCCTAAAACTACCTGAAAGGTGGCTGTAGTGAGGTGAGTTTGTCCTGTTTTAAGTAAATAACAAGAGGACTACAGGAGATGGCCTGAAGTTGAACCAGGGGAGGTTTAGATGAGTAGGAAGAATTTCTTTACTGAAAGAGTAGGTAGGTGCTGGAACAGGCTGCCCAGAGAGGTGGTGGAGTCACCATCCCTGGAGGTATTAAAAAAATGTGTATATGAGACACTCACTTCGGGAGAGGCTCTAGTGGGATGAAGTGTTTGGGTTTTTTGTGTGTTTCATTTCATCATGTTTTTGTTTGTTTGCCTTTTTTTGTTTGTGACATTTTCTTGTAGTTTTTCTGGTGGTGTTATATTTTTATGATTGGATGCAGTGATCTTAGAGGTCTTTTTCCAGTCATGACAGTTCTGTGAATTTTTTTTTTTATTTGAAAGCCATGAGGAGAAGCCAGGTTTCTTGTCTCCTGACACTGTACCCTTCTCTGAAGTTATTCTGACTTGACTCAGTCAGGTGCTTCCTCCTGAATCAGTGCCAAATTAGCATGCTGTATCAGGTAATGTTTTCCCCTGTGTCTTGTCTGTGTGGTGCTTTTTTTTTTATGCTGTTGTGATGAAGGTGGCTCAGGAGCTACCCCTGTTTTATGTTCATAGCAATTTTTTTTCTTTGTGTGGGTAGATCTTTAGTGGAAAAGCCATAGGTGGTTAGTTTCACATCTGTGAATTTACCAGTATTTCAATCAGTCCATGTATTAAGAAGGATATGCATGGGAAACACAGCAAATGCAGGAAGACTGTATATCTGAAAAAGGGTGTTTTGTGCCATAAAGAATGGGTAAGCATGGAGAATGGGCAGTGTGTCATGGTACATCACAGCTGCCCAATAAGCTGTCTCTATGTGTCAAGGAAAGGGTGTTTTTGAAAGAGGGAATATGAATACATTATTGCATTTACATGGTGCAGGAATCAAGTGGATACACATTATTTGTGCCTGTATATACCATTTCCAGTAGGTGGCTGACTGTCACTTCACACTGATTTAAGTACTATAAAATAACAGCTGTCACACCTCATGAGAACCACAGTCTATTCTAACAATATCATAAAGCTGTTTACCGCTGTCTGTGAAGCCTAAGAACCACAGAAAAGCTATGTAGTATAGCAGTACTCCCCTATGAAATAAGCAATAAGCCACCCTTAAGTGTATTTTTGTAAACCACATGTTTCTTTTCAAGGCAAATAAATATATAAATTAGGTTCAGAAAGTATATTAGTCACCAAACACGTTTTAGGAATACAAACTTGTTTCCTCTGAATATGCTTGAAGGTCTTACTCCATTTCAGTTCTCAAAAAACAGCAAGCAAACACATGCCTCAGAATGGTGACTGGGAGATTATTCTGCCTCAGGAAGGTTGGGTTGGTTCTTTGTTATTGTTTGTTTTCAGAAAACCATTGGTGTAAGAGTATTTCTGTAGAGATTTTTTTTTTTTGCTAGAACTGTTTTAAGAGTGGGGACACACACACACACACACCCCACTCCAAAATGTTGTTGCAATAGAAATGTGAAAGAACAGCTACAGGAGTGATCTCTTCACAGTTATTTATTGTAGAAGTAGATTAGAAATACCAGTGAAGACTAATTTCCTGTGAATGTAGCACTGTCCTAGGGAACAAAACTTGTCATACTTCCTGAACTTCTCTGTATTGGTCTATAAAGCAAAAGTGGACATAAACCTAAATTAAAACCTTAAAAAGAGTAAAGAACACGATTTGCCATCTGAGGCACATAAAATAGTGGAAAAATTGAGTTAGGTGTTTTCCCTGTACAGGGTTCTTGCGTGTATCTTTTATAATCCACTGAAACTGATAGCATCAGTGATGCTGTTGGATTTACCTCGTATTTATTATATAGCGGGTAATTCTGATGCTTCACTACTTGAGTGTTTTTGGGAAACTTTTGAGAAGCCTGGATGACTGAACAATAAAGTGGCAAATGGAATTCAAAGGAGATTAATGTAAAGTGGTGTCCATGGAGTAAAAAGAAATATAATGGGCCTAGATTTGACCATTACCATTAACAAGACCTTGCAGCTGCAGACAGGTGCAGACAGGTGCAGGAAAGCGTTAGCTCTGTTCTTAGGAGCAATGAGCAAAGCAAACCAGATTTTAGGAAGCAAATGACAACAAAGAGAATGTAGTTATGCCACCATGTAAATCCATGTTTTACCTACCACTTGATTACTGTGGTCAGTTCTGATCCCCTTATCTTTAAGACACTGTATTAGAAATAGAAGGTATATAGAAAATGTCAGTAAGATTAATTTGATGGAAGGGCTTCTATATGAGGCTTAACTGAGCAGTTGGCATTCTTCAGCCTTGAGAAGAGTTGGTTTTCAGGGAGATATGCAGAGGCCTACAGAATCATCAGTGTTAAGGGGATAGTGGATAGGGGATAGTCATTCACTGTTCACTGTCTTTTGGGCTAAAAGGACCAGTCTCTTCTATGAAAATAGGTGTTAACTTACTGGAATGGTTGGAGACCGAGTACTGGACTTGACCCTCGAGCTGAACCAGTGCACTTGTTCTGATGTTCTAAGACTCTTAAAATCTCATATTGTATTTAAGTGTTTGTTAATTATGCTGTTGGTTTTTGTGACCACTTTCTAGCATGTATTCTAGCATATATGGTCTTGCAGGTGCATTCCTGCTCAGCTAGATGTGATACCCTCTGTGCAGGTACTGTTCTAACAGTCACTTCTCACAGCCTCATCATATGAATTCAGGTTTCTGTTCTGGCTTTTGTCACTCCTAGTTCTTTCAGTACTGCAGTCTTCCAGGGCAAGTCCTGACTGCACACTTAATGCTATTTTTCATTCGAAGAAAGAACTTTCTTCTTGTTCTTTTTTCAGTCCGATAGGTAATTTTTTATAACCTAGACTACTATGCATGCTATTCTGAGAGCTAGATTATAAAATCAATGATTAACCATAAATTACACAACCTGAATTAATTATACAGATGAGAATTGGAGAGAATTCAATAGTTAGATTGGGATAAGAAAAGCAGATATTTAAAGGAACAGCATAAGAAATTGAGTCTTACTTGCATTCTTCATATTTATTTATTTCCTTCAGTTTGCTATGAAAATGTCTGTGCAGGAATATAGATAAATCCAGAACAGAAACTTGTGTACCAGTCTGACACCTAGTCCTGGCTTATGGAGTTAGGCTGTCATTGAGAAGGTTTGGTCAATGGACTACAATTTATCTAATGACTTCAGCTAACTTGCAGAGGCCAGCAGTTAAGATGAATGGCAGCTTCCTCAATTAATGTATTAGGAAGATATTTTCAGAAGTCCTTATCCTATGTTTCTCTTAGAATTACATGCATATTGCATTCTCTCTGAAAATCTCTCTACCTGGGTTTCAGATGTAAATGTAAATTTTGTAAATGATCTTCTCTTCTACTCGGTTAGATTTATGCAGCTTCGGGATTGCTCAGGAACATCTGATGTTGTTTTGTTTTTGTTTTTTTTTTTCACTTGCTCTTTATCACGTGGCGGCTACCTTGTGGTGCTGCATGGTTGCTGCCAGGCCTTCTAGTTGCTGTGCAACACTGTGTGCTCTGACTCTGTACCTGTATGATGCAGAACTGTAAGCACAGATACCTCACAACTATGTTGGGCTGTATGGTGAGTGCAGTCAGATCAAAGGCTGCCATATCCTTCTTGCTCTCCAGAATTAGAGTTTGTTTTGAGAGCAGCAGAGCAACAGTGAGCTGAGTTCCCAGAGACACAGATATGTCCTAACCTGGGAATCCTGGAGCAGGGGTGGAGAAATCCCAATTCCTAGTGCCATGTCAGGAAGGATTTCTCACAGCAGATCCTTTTCCCCCTCAAGTTTCAGTTATTTATCCCAAGCTGTAATTGTAAGAAGTTAACTAATCCTCAAGGCAGAGGAGGCAAGTCAGTGTTTACCAACTCTGTAGCTTACTACTGTAAGGGTTCAAAATATTTTTGCTCAGCACAGAACAACACAGTGACAAACAGCAGACTTTACTTTAGGAATCCAGCCAGCTCAAGGGAGGTATTCTTTGGAAGTTCATTCAAGGTTGCTATTGCCTGCTTTTTACTGTCTTTTAAAAAGACATAACCTCAAAGTCATCATCTGGACTAGGGGAGGAAAAGTATCAACAATGGCTTCTGAAAGAGCTCCCTAGCAGGGATTAGGAGGTTGGCTGGAAAAAGTGATGGTCACTAGTTTCTGCATGCTGAGGCTAGGTATATAGATTTTTCAGCTCTATTTATCTTTGAGCCTGGAGCTGTTTACAAGAATGAGCAAGAGAGATGACTGAAAAACAAAACCAGGCAAGAATCTGGCAGGTGACTGCCAATTCTTTGGTTACATAGTACAAGACTGGTATGGTTTAAGAAAAGCCCTGAAAGGTTGGTCATAGCACTAAGTAACTGTGGGAATCTGGAAGCACTTCAGAGGTATGGATTGTCCAGTGAAGAAATGAATGATGGGTGTCTTGACTTATTTTAGATTAATATATACAGGAAGCTTTCTGTGAGAGGAGTTCTATGATTTAGGGAGCAAGGCTGGAAATTGATAAATCATCTGAGTATCATAGTCAGCTTCCATTTCATCAACAGGAATGTATATATTTGACTACTGTATATATTTGACTACTGTAATTGTCTGGAAGTGCGGGTAGATGATTACATGTATGTCATTACAGCAAGGTTTTAGGAAAATACTTCTGTTAAAGATATAAAATGGAGGTGAGGGAGGCAGTAAATGTGATGAGGAGGGCTGTCACCCCTTTTCTGCTTGATACAAACTGCTCAGGAAGGAGCATTTTCTCCCATACTTGCTGGTATTCGGGTCCACCTAAACAGCAGTAGGGGCAGGATCCCCCTGTCTAGGCCCCTGTCTAGGGGCAGGTTTGCTCCAGTAGCTCTGTTGCTGGATTTAATTCCAGAACTTCTCCTGAGAAGAGGAGACCACTCTCAGGTGCCCTCATCTAAGGTACACAGAAGTTCTGCTGCTGGTGTCTTTATCCAAGGGCCATCAAGGACAGCCAACGCCAGCCTGAATGCCTTCCTTGACAATGGAGCCTGAGAGCGGGAGGTGTGGGTGTACAGCTAGCCAAGAAGAGATAAGGAAAGGTCCCAGACACTTGGAGAAAATTCTCTCAAAACGTTGTGTCTCTTCAAAGAACTGGATTATCTGTTTTAAATAAATCATTGTGAAATGAAAAGGAAGATTGTTTAACTCATAGTCCTATTATAAATACTTTTCCTGAGGGAGGTAGATTTCCTTTCATAAAAAATTATACCTTTCCTTATCACTTCAGCAATGAAAGGAGAAATCTTCAGTACTTCCAGATTTGCATTCTAGCTTAATGAGAGACTAAAACTAAATTCCAATCATATTTTCATATGTAGCTTCTTGTGTTCCGAATAGCTTGTGGTTCAGTTTAGAAGGACCATTTAAATGAAGAGTTGTTTGTGAAGTCTGTAACCTAGGAACTGATCCAAAACAAGGAGGTGGTCCAAATACTCCTGAACTTTCTGGCAAGACTAATTTGAAAACTTTCTGGAATTAAGGGTATGATCTGGCAGCTGATGGGAATGGCAGCTGTGCATTCAGCAGCAAACTTTTCCAGTGTCTCAGGCACAGCTTTACTGCCAACTCTTTATCAGCTTCAGAGCTACCGTACCTTCAAAAGGAAATGGACTGTACATTGATGTAAAATGCTGAAATATAACATTGAAAATCCCATACTGCAGCTTCATGCACACAATATGGAGTACATCTGCATGGGCTTCAGCAGCATCTCCAGTATATAATATGTCCAGTCTGACCTGTAGCCTGAACCCTGGTCTTAAGGGTAGTGCAAGGAGATGGTTTAGAAATGGAGTTGCACTGTTTCTACTTTTGGTTTCTAGAGATAAGACAGACCTTGGCATACTTGAAAGCAATTGGGGAAAACAAAACAAAAAGCAGGTCAATGTAACATTGCTGAGAGCCTGGCACAGGCCATTTATGGGCTGAATTAACCTTTCACACCATTCTTTGATGAAGTTGCTGTTGTCCTACTGAGAATCTTCTCTGTGAGGAGAATCTGGGACCAAATATTTACTGAGGCCACGACAAGAAAACAAAGAGAAAGGAAAACAAGAATGTATTCCTGGAGGCCAAGGTAAGAGTCAAGATAGGGCATTCTGTCTCTGAAAGTCTTAAGCACAAGCTGCCACAGTGAGGTATGAACCTGGCATGCCTTAGGGTGCTGATATCTGACTCTGTTTTATTCTTTTCTGTCTATAGCAGTTAAAATCAGTGTGGCATAAGAAAGGCAGTGAAGCAGGAGCTTAACTAATTACTGAGTCTCTGCTGGTGAAGCCGCTTTGGTTCTCCATAGTAGTGTTCTGCTGCTGCCATGCCTGAAAAATGTGAATAGCCAGAAGTGCATTTCTATTGTATTAGCAAAGAGGAGGTTATTGAAATATCTGTATTAAACTGGAGGAGGAATGGGAGAGGGAGGTGGGTGAGACTCTTGCTTGCATGTCTTTAGACAGAGTTACACTGGTAGAAGAATATCAGCTTTCAAAGTGGAAGTTGGAAACTGAAGCAGGATAAGAATTAAAACACACAGCATCTACTGTTGAGATTTTTATGATTAAAAATTGCCACATTTCATTACAGATTGCATGGGAATTTGTATGTCTCATATGACCTTTCAATGTCGTTATCCAGTTGCTAGTTGTATAATTTAAAATCAGTATATAATGTATTTCGTGTTTTGTAAAAGTGTTAAAAGCTGCAACTCCAGGAAAGCAGCAGTTCTAAAATTTCACCACAAGATGGAGATAGCACTCTAAAACTTCCGAGTAATTACTACTGGGACTGTAATGAAATCCCTTGTGATAAAGAGATTGAATATATTAGTACACACTGCAGCAACAAAGAGTAGAACACTAGCTAGATTTATGGCAGAAAATGTATCGAAGGAGCATCCTTTAGATTTGCACTCGACCTGTTTCTATGGTGAGAAAAGAAGAATTTAGTTTAAAAAAACAGTAATTCCACTTTTCTCTGTACGCACAAAGCTGCAATGACACGGACCAGAAAGAAACATGGTAAGATAAAGTGAAGCTTTCTAGGCTCCTCTTTATTTTATCCCAGGTCACAGTATATTTTTTTTCTGGCAGGAGGATCTTTCAGCTTTGTAGACCTGGCCTTGAAGGCTCTATGCTGCTGGTAGCAACTGGTTGCTGGCAGTGGGTGTCTTGTTTGCAGTGCAAATGCTCCCTTGCACAAGGACATCTGCGAGTAGGTCACTGGGTGGGAAACAGCAGCAGAAGAAATTCCTCCCAGCCTGCAGGTTGATGGAAAGATCTTCAGAGATCACTGCTGTTTCAGGGGTTTGTGTACAAATAAAGGACAGCCTGCTCTATCAGGGTTTATTTCTCTCCTCACATATATTAAGGTATTTGTATACATTCTCCCCCCCCCCTTTGCATGTGTGTATATGTAAATGCATGAGTAAGAAGGGAAGGAGGGAAGTCATGCGGTGGTTTCTTGCCCAGTCCCTTTTATAATCACACTGTGCTTCTCTGTTGCCAGCAATAACTTATAAATTTGTTGAATGAATTAAAGACAATTAAATTAATGTTAAACTAACTACGTTCTCATAAATTTTGTGGAAATAGGCAACCAGATAGTTTGGAGGCTCTTGAAGTGTCCTGACTAAAGGAAAGGCTCAAGTGTGAGCTCATATTAAAGAACCAACTCTGGAGAGAGCTCTCATAAGTATTCTTTCCTTGGGTGAAGCTTTAATCAGGGTTTGCAATGAAGCACAAGATTTAAAACAAAACCAACAACAATAACAACAAAACCCATAGGCAACCAGACTTCATCAGCGCAATAAGCATCAAAACTTTTTTTTAAAAAGCAACAAACAGAAAAGTTGGCCTATTCCATTATCATCTCCTTGCTGCCTCCAGGTCACAGAGTCTGCACAGAGTGTAAAAGCAGAGAATTTTCACAAATAAAAGCAGCAACAAATAAAATAATGTTCAGACAGGCTGATTTTTCATGTATTTGTTTGTTGTATTTGGGAGATGTATTTTCAGACAGCTCTGACATTGCACAGTTGGTAGCGAAGCTCTTCGGGGAAAGGGTATGGGGAAGGGAGATGGAATATAAGAGTGTGTGAAAGGGGCTGATTATATGCCTGTCACTTTTGTTCCCCAAATACAATACCTACTGGATCAATTACATGCTGATTTACCTGAAAATGTGTTTAATTTTCTCTGAAATCAAAATTTCAAATGTAATTCCTTTGCCTGGAGCCAAGTTTGATACCGATCTTCAAGGCTAGATCCTTAAAAGGTGTCCTACTCCTGGGTCAAATTCACCATCCAGGATCCACAGGGAGATATCTATTTCTGAGATGACAGAGTTGATCACCTCGATGAGCTGAGTCTTAAACTACAGAGAAAGGCATAGACGATGTTTAGGCATGAGGGGGAGCAGACCTTCTGCAGGTAGGATTTGTTTGCACTGACAGACAGATGTTTGCAAGCATGTGCCTTGCTATTTACTTACTCAGCTTCTCAGCTATTGGATATGTACTTACTTCATCTGTTATTCTTCTGGCATGCTGCTGTTTGTAGAAAGAGGTAAATACAAAGTCTCAAAAACTAGCTGACTTGCAGAAGGCTTAGATTCAAGGGAATCTCACTCAGATTTCCTGCCCACCATACTTCTTGCTGCTTTGAGGAAAGTCCTGATGGGAGAGCTGATCTGGGAGTAGATATGTTGTTATGTAGCCCATCAGTGTGAAATTATGGACTGTGGTTTTGGTCAGGGGTGATAGACTTTGTTTCAGAGGAGGATCCCTCTGAGGAAAGAAATATGTCAGAAGTCAAACTCTGCTCTAGGTGCTTGATATGGGAAAGGGAAGATTTACTGTATGGAATTAAAAAGACTAGATTGAGCCGTGAGAAATGGAAGAAAAGGCAGGCCAGGAACATCAGGAGTATGGGCTGTAGATACATTAGAAATGTTATGTACAGTATTTATAGAGGTAATACTGAGGTCAAAGCTCTGAGCAGTGGACAGCACAGGCTCAGCCCTTGGTGATGGTGAAACATGACCTGTGAAAGATCCAGGGAGACCTTACTGCAGCCTTTCAATACTTAAAGGGGCTTATAAGACAAACTTTTTAATAGGGTCTATAAGGAAAGGAAAATGTTTACTAGTTTTTAAACTAGAAGAGAGTAGATTCAGACTAGATATAAGGAATAATTTTTTTTGTGATGGTGGTGGTGAAACACAGGTTGCCCAGAGAGGTGGTAGAATTAGGTATAGGTACTAGAGAGTCTCAAGCTAATAAAGTATTTTTCCTAAATCCACTTTTTCTTTAATTTGAAAGAAAATATAATTCAGTTTTATTGGTATCTTATATGAAATCTTAACCTTAAAAAAAAAAAGCTGATATCAAATTATGAACACAGTTACATTCTGAATTTTTTGTATAAGGAAGCAAGTTGTAGTGTTGAAAGCATATAACTCAAAGCAGCTGGTGGGATTTATATTTTTTTTTCACCCTGGAGTGGTCAATTGCCTCCCTTAAAATAAAGGATTTAAAATTAAAACAGCAATAAACCTTGAACTGCACCTAGAGAACAACATATGATTAAAAAGCATAAGGATTGTTGTGAAGTGTTTAAGTTTGGCTCACAGCAAATTCCCAAGATTTTTCATGAACCTATTAAATGATTTCATTTGTTAAATATGCTTCTACTCGTATATAAAATATTAATCACGGGGGGGGGTGGGGTGGGGGGTTCTTTTGCTTTGTCTAAAACTATGTGAAGTACAAATGTAGGCACATTGCCTTGTATGATGCAGGATTTCTACTGATGCCCTGTTTGCATGCATTATGCTGTTACATTTCAGTGGTTGTCATTCCCTCCAGCTGTTGTGTGGGAAATGCAAGGAGAACAGCAGGCTCTGCATGGGTCCAATGCCTGGCAACATATCCATCCACAAAGTAGTTGCAAAGCATCTGGCCCTTTGATAATCCTTATCTACTAAGAAGTATTTCTGTTTGGTGAATCTTTGTGTTTAGTAATAGACTAAGGGAAGAGGTGAGAGGAGTAGGGTGTGCTCAGCACACACGAACAGAGCTCCGGGACTGCCAGAAGAGAGATCAGACTGAGCATGATCTTAGCTGCCTTAAAGACCTCCTATGTGTAGGCTTTCTGCTAACAAGAGGTAATGACAGCTGCTCCCAGGGTAAATGGTGAAGAGTACTTTAGGAATGCAACAGCTATTGAATGCTATTTTCTGATTAGTGCCATTAAATAACCCAGAGACATTTGTAGCGGTATTATCGTTTCCACTTGTCACTTAAAATTACAGCGTTATCATTGCAAAGGAGGAAAAGTTCTTGCTGTATTAGCAACTCATATTTCTGGTGCAGGAAGAGGAATTGTACTACTGAGCTCACCAGTCATTCTGCCTCTGCCCAGGCATGCTGGTATTCAAAGAGTCCCAGGATGATCCAATGATCTTTTCATAGATGGTGACACTCTCTCTTTTTTCTGACATAGCCCACTCATTGTGAAGCCCACTCAGAAATGAGTCACTGTTAAAGACTGTTTTTAAGTAACTCTCAACTGCCATACACAAAGTAAAGTGCTCTATTCTGCTAATGCTAGAATTAGCCAAAGCCAGGTAGATAGTCCGTGGGGAGCCATGTACAGAGAATATAAATATAGGGGGAAACTTCCTGATGTGCCATACTGAAAACAGCAGTAGAACAGAAGAGAGCCATAGGGAATGCTGCTTCTCACCTCACCCTGATCTCTTTTGCACTCTATTTTTCATACATTGTTTTGTGAAATGAATTCCTCAATAATGACAGTAACACAGCCTTTAATTCGGTGACTTTTCTTTACAGAGCAGGAATTAGGATTCCAAATTGCTTGTATTAGTGCTAATTTTGGAAACCCTAAGTACAACCTTGAGGATTGCAATGTAGGTTGTACCAATAAATTCCCATCGTCTCTCTGGTTCCAATTTAAAAGGCAAATAAATAAAAGTCTGGAAAAAGCTAGTTTTCCTGTTGGCATATTGGGATCCCACTGCATAATATATACTGTGAAGAAATAGTATGTCTTTATAGATGTAAGTGGCTGAACTGTGTACATATGTGTGTGTGTATATATATACACATTCTGTCATGCATATATAGTGGCTTCCTCTCCAGGGCTATTATTCTTTAACAGGTCACAGATGCACAGAATGTAATACTTAGGCATGGAATAAACAGTGTTCATTCCCTTTGCAAAAGGAGGTTATAATCCTCAGTGGAGAACGTGTGTGCTATAAAGTGATATCTTAGAACATATTGGCATGTTTTCCCATGTAAAATGCTGACAGGATTATTTGGTTTACCATTCCTGTGCAGGATCTAATAATGCAGGGTGGATGTGCAGTCCAGAAATAATTACAGTTCAGCACACAACTTCTTTTCTTTGTGATAATTGTGGTCTATTTTACTTTTGTCTCATCTTAACCTCTTTTCCTCTACTCACTTCTTTCTATAACATACTCAGAATAGAGAAAGATCTCCCTTTTAAAACCTGTGTAAAGGGCCTACTACCATGCAGCTGACATTAGAGCTTTTGTGTTAAGGTTAACCTCTATCTTTTTAACAATTTCAGAGTGGTGTGAGGTGACCTGGCCAGCAGAAGAGTAGTGTTGGTTATGGAGTAAGCCTGACTCAAGGGGCAGCTGAGGTCACTCAGTTGCCCACCTTGTCCTGTAAAGGACAAGTGAGACCTCAAGGGAGTAATTGTCACCCCTACTTATAAGTCACACATGGAATTTTCCTCACTATGGTTCCCTGGTGTACATGATATTTGCCATCCACAAATTTTAGACTGTCAACATGGTCTGGCTGGGGTCAAGATAGATGGGCACTCCTGCTCTCAGTGGAGAGCCACAGTGGGCTGTACCACAAGGCAAAGACGCTGTGCCTTTTGGAGAGCAAGCTCTCAGGTGCTCAACTCAACAGAAACCTTTGCTAAAAGCAGAAGAAAGAGTCCGAATAGTCTGAGGCCACGCCAGTTCGCAGGGACTTGAGAGAAGCTGACAGGAGCATGGTAGAAAATGGCATCAAGAGGTAAGTGGTATTTTGCTTCTGTTTGGATTGCTAGAACCAAAACTCACTTTTTTTTTTTGAGTAATCTAGGAACAACATTTTACCTAATTTAACATTTTCATAGCAAAATTTTTTGAAGGCTTTAAGATTTCCATATAAAGTCTGTATTATATGTTTGATCATAAATTACACCACAGGCAAGCTATTGTATGTGATGGCATGCTGTCCTGGTTTTGGTGGGGATACAGTTAATTTTATTCCCTGTAGCTGGCACAGTGCTGTGTTTTGGATTTAGTGTGAGAATAATGTTGATAAAACACTGATGTTTTAGTTGTTGCTAAGTAGCACTGCTTCTAAGTTAAGGACTTTTTAGTTTCTCATACTCTGAGAGTGAGGAGGTGCACAGGAAGCTGGGAGGGAGCATGGCCAGGACAGCTGACCCAAACTGGCCAAAGGGTTACTCCATACCATAAAATGTGACGCTCGCTATATAAACTGGGGTAGTCGGCCTGAGGGGAGTTGATCACTGCTCTGGTCAGAGGGGTAAGCATTTGCACTGTGCATCACGTGTCTTTCCTTGGGTTTATATCTTTCTCTTTTTGCTATGTTCCCTTTCATTACAATTATTGATATTGTTATATTTTTATGACTGTTATTTTATTTTAGTTATCAAACTGCTTTTAATCCATGAGTTTTACCTTTTTTTTTCCATTCCTGATTCTCTTCCCCATTCCACTGGGAGCAGGGAGGAGTGAGCAAGTGGCTGTGTGGTCCTTAGTTGCTTGCTGGGGTTAAACCATGACATATGCATATGATGAATAAAGGCTACTTTTGACAACTGTCTAAAAGACACTGTTAGGAACAACAGTGTTTGAAATCATAAAGAATTAACCTTACATGAGCCAATGGCATCCCCCACATACTGAAATGAAAATTACACAGATCAAAATCTAGTGACTAGGAGTACATAACCTCATTGATACCGTTATATCTCTAAAATGTGGTCTGTAATTAGAAGAGATTTGTGCTGTAGCATACTGCTGTCAGAAAATATACAACTGTCCTTACTCTGAAGTTATGAAGAATTTTTTTTTTATAATTTTAAGGATATTGTCTGTCTTACAGTTGTCAGTCTGCACAATATACAGAAAACATCAATACTGCAGAATTTGTTTTCTAATAGAAGTGAACCTGTATTCGAGTAGGGTAAATAGCTGAAAAATCAGACTACTACTAGATTCTTCATGTAAAGAGACAGAACATTATAGCCTTCCTGTGCTTGGAACTTATGATATAGAGTGAGATTCTTTTAGATAAGTTCATTTGATTTGCAGTCAATTAATGGAAAACATTACATGGTCAGTGTATCACTGAGGCTGGAAGACAACTCTGGAGATAATCTAATCCAATAACTGTCTCATTTCAGGGTCAACTACAGTAGGTTTCTCAGGGACATGTATCAGTTGGGTTTTGAGTAGGTCCAACAATGGAGGGTACACAACATCTCTAGGCAACTTGTTCCAGGGTTTGACCACTCTCTACACTTAAATGGAATTTCCTGTATTTCACTTTGTGCCCACTGCCTCTCATCCTGTCACTGGGCACCAGTGTGGAGGATTTGTGCTCCATCTTCATTGTTACCCCCACTGGGTATTTATTCATGTGGGTAGGATCTCCCTGAGCCTTCTCTAGGCTGAACAGTCCCATGTCTGTCAGCCTCTCATGGATGTCAGGTGCTCAACCCTTTATTATCTCCTTAACCCTTTGCTGGACTCATACTGTATGCCCATGTCTCTCTTGCACTGTGGAGCCCAGAGTTGTATCCAGCACCTCACATGTCTCACCAGTGCTGAGCAGAGTGGAAGGATTAGTTCCTTTAGTCTGCTGGCAATACTTCTCCTAATACAGCCCCAGAAGCTGTTGGCCTTCTTTGCCACAAGTGTACGATGCTGGTTGATGTTCAACTTTGTGTGCACCAGGACTCCCAGACCCTTTTCTGTAAAGCAGCTTCCCAGTTGGTTGGCCCCCAATCTGTACTGGTGCCTGGGGTTGTTCCTGCCCAGGTATAAGACTTTACACTTCCCTTTGTTGAACTTTGTGAGATTCCTGGTTGCCAACTTCAAATGGAAATGTTCAACCTTCACCCTCCTTTCAAGTTGTAAATTGAAAATCAAGGAAGACACCTCCAAACACTTGAAAATTTGTTGTTCCTGCCAAAGGAGGATTAAAAAACACCACAAGGCAATGCAACCCATCTCTTTAGCTGTAATAGGATTTACCACATGTACTTTCCTTCTAGAGTTAGACTTTGTTAAAGTAAATGCCATTATACTTAATAACTGTACAGACTAGAAAGCATTCTAAAAGGGACTGATCAGTATTAAATAGCACAATTTGTATACGTTACATGTATGGTGAATCTGAAAATCAAATAAGTAATAAGCATTCTTTTCTCCTGTCAGAAAAAAAAAAAATATATATTTTTTTCAGTGGAAGAAAGCTTGAAAAAAGGTTGCTGCCTACATTATTTCAAGACCTGAGAAAGAAACCTAAGTAAACAATCAACTAGGAAGATTATTTTGCTATATGAGAATCGGGGTTATTCTAATTTGTACAATGACTTAATACAAAGAGTTAGAAAAGCAAGATAAGGTGGTTAGGTTGAATCACAGGAGACCTCTTATAAGATATGATTGGAATCAGTTTAGAGAAAACACAAATAACAGTAGCTTAAATATGTATTTTAATGTAAAAAAAATTGGCAGTGCAGCCTATGTAATAGATTACTGCTGACTTGCACTTCTCTTAATAGCACCCCTACAATCCCAATGGCTTCAATAACACTTTAGATACCATTTCAGAAACATCAAACCCTTCATCTTCTTAACTTTTTCAATTTGACATAACCCATTTTTTGTTATGTCCTGACTTTTTTTTGGTATACTGATCCAACCTCACTGAAGAGAAATGATAGCAGAGGCCCTAGGTCTTTTGGCCCTGATAGCCTTAGGTATTGTTTACCTTTACTCTCATTTTTCATCTTTTATTTATAACTACTACTTATAGAATTTTCCTTGGTATAATGCTGGTTTATTTCAAGTGAAAATTTAACATCTAAAATCTAAAGGTAAAATGTATGAAGAGGGTGCCTTTATCAGGAACCATTGCTTGTCAAAATTAATTAAAAACCAGGAAAATGGAATTGCAACAGTGTCCTATCCTGCAACATCATGTCTGACTGCCTGGAAACTGGAGACAAAGAAAGCAATAATGACCTAGGAAGAGAATGTAAACTGATGTACATTGATATAGCACCCTGGAAGCCAGTAAGAAATATATCAAAATGAGCATTGTTCCCCCAGCTCTCCTCCCTGCCCCCCCCTGACTCTCAACAGTGTGTTTTTCTCTCCAGGAAACTGAATTTAACACTTTGAGTGACCCTGTGTTAAATTAGACATGCAGCCACTCATTTTGCATAAGCAAAATTCTCTGGTATTCCTATATGTGTCTGTGTTCTGTTGTTTATAGCAAATACTAAAAAGCGTATTGGGCTGACATATCTTTAAAATGTGTCATAACAGCCACCTTCAATTTAAAATGTAATTCTTATGAATTTCCAGTGTAGTTTTCTCATTCAGGCATATTTAGAGGTTTAGAACAGACCAATGATTGCATGGTGTACAAGTTGGTATCCAGGGAAGGGCAATGTAAAAATTAATAAAAACAGAGAAGCTAAAATATTGAAGAACTGAACAGAAGGCTTTATTGATGCATGTGTTCAATACTCTGCCTCTAGGAAGAGCAGACATAGAAATCTCAGCACATAATTAAAATTATTACTTAATTGGCATAGCAGATACTATAGGGATTAGCTTACATGGCTTCAATATTGATATAGAGGGGTATAGCTGGCTCAAGAAGTTTTGATTGATAAAAGGAGAAAAATAAATTGCTTTACAGTTAAGAATATATAGAGAAAGAGGAGAAAGAGACAAATAAACACCAGTGAAAGTCTCTGCTAACAATAAAGGGATGAAAGAATGAGACAACAACCCTCAATAGGGTCAACTGATGATATTTTTAAAGAGGTAAAGCAGCTAGTCCTTTTTTTTTTTTTTTTTTTCTTTTATCTTGAACTAACATTTCTCCAAAAAGTAAGAGTTGCCACATCTCTTGGTGAAGGATCCCACTGCATTTGCAGGTTGCTTCTACTGTGCTAGGCAGGAGAGGCTTCTAGACTGTGGGAGAGCCTGAATTTGTTTAGAAGCAGGTAGCTTAGAGGTGGTAGAACAGATATTTCTAGGAGGAAACCGTGAGTATCTTTCATCCTTCTTTTTCAGACACAGGAACTTGCCATTCTGAACATGTTCTTGCAATGGTATCAGGTGATGGATATCATCAGAGAAGTTATCCTGGGGCCTGAGAATCACTGCCAGACAGCAACTAAAAAGGCATTCCTGTCTGGCCCCAAGGAAATGTGTAATGAGATCAAAGGCTATAGGAGCACCAGAAACTCAGCTGAGCTGTAGATTTAACCAAGCCATAGGATAAACTCTTGCAATATGCTGAAAGCAATTTCTTGACACTGGAACATAAAAGAAAGTAATTAAAAGTCATTATTCTTGATTATGCGTAACAGGGAAAAATTAAATGGGAATGTAAAGATGAAAGGCATGATTCTTTGGGAAGGAAGGAGAAGGGACAAATTAATAAAGGCAATGGACAGATTTTAAAAAGCTAGATGAGACTTTAAAAAGCCTTTATGCAGAGGGAAGGTCAAGGAAAAAAGATTTCAGGAGAGTTAGCAGCCTCAGGAGAAAAAAAAAAAAAGAAATGTGTGCAATGTCTGTGCAAAGGAAGGATAAAGAAACAGCTTCATTAAATCGTGAGTGCTTACTGAGCCTCGACATGCTGAACTGACTGGATGAGACCTTGTGTGCACAGCACCAGGAGTGCAAGAATGGAGACACACGTAGCAGAGCTGTAAATGTAAAAAGAACAGATTTTATCAGTACACTAACAATAAGATGAAGACCAAGAAATAATTAAAAAAGCCCAAGCAGCTAATTGCAGATTACACTAAAAAGGTGGAGTTTTGTATACAGCCTGTTGTGGCCGTCACATTGAGTATGCATTTGTCAGATGGATAATTAACACTAATACCAGTGACAGGAAGCTCAGAAGAGCAGACTGGTGAAAGAATATGTTTGGATAGTTTACTGTCTTCAAACTGAATGAACTTGAAACTTCTTTAGGAGTTCTTCAAGAACAAACTGAAACAAATGTCAGTGCCATTAACTGTTATTTTGCAACTTACTCTGAAAAGATGACATTCCAGAAAGGGCAAACATATTACCTGTCTTTAAATATAGTAAAAAAGAAAAAGGAAATTACAGACCAGTCAGCTCAACTTTAAGGTATAGAGTGGTTGCAGAAGAAATAATCAAAAAGCTTGGAAAATAGCTAAGTGACAACAGCCAGAACAGATTTGGAAAAAAAAAAAAAAGTCATAGGTATTATATTTCCTTCTATGAAGAATAGTAGGCTTTTCAGCTAGAGAAAAACCCATCTGACTTTAGTAAGCTGATTGGCTCTGTGTTCTCCTTAAAAACCCCAGGCAAAACCTGTCTTGATGAAATTGCTGTGACATGAAAAAAAGGGACTGGGGAACTGTACTCACAAAATACATCCAAAAGTTCCTAGCCAAAGAGAGAAAATATTACAAATTATTCTAATTAGATTTTCCAGTGTCAGTAACTACCTCTGTCAATGATATTATTAAAGAGTATATTTATTTCACATGCTGATGGTAAGCTGGAAGCAGCTAGAAGAACTATGGTGGATAATATTTAGAATTCAGAATAACTGACAAATTGGATACATTGCCTGAAAAAATACCAAAGGTGTGACTTGATGTAGATAAATACAGTAAGTCAAGGATAGAGCAATAAGAACAGAAAATGTGGCCTCTCAGGGAAGAACTGAGCTGAGAAGAGATTGTGACATGGTAACGCCTCAAATATGCAGAGTACAAAGAAAAGAGGAATTCTTTATCTCCATGCATAGTAGTATGAAGAGAGAGTTAAAATGGTGGGAAGGGGATTTCTGATTGGGCATCAGGAAAAAAAAATCTCTAATTAGCCTTGTTAAGTATTGGACCTGTGTACTAAAAAGATACTGACACCACAACAATATAAACATGAGTGTAGAAGCATTCAGTATTGTTAATCTTGCCTAGACAACCCCTAGACAACTTCCAGAGGTCTCTTACACATCTATTTTGCATTAGAGAGCAATCACTGATCATTACTGAGTTGTGATTTCATTCTATTTGAGGTAAATAAAACTTTCATAAGACATATGAGTGTTCAAAATATTTTTTAAAAATTGCAATATACTTTTCTGCATCTTTTCTTCTATTAGCTTTATCTGACACAATTCCTCTGATTTTACCTGTAGAAAATGAAAAAGAATGAAATAAAATCTGACAGGCATTTAAAATATCTCTAAAAATATTTAGCTAAGTTTCCTTGTACAGATATTTAGTCACTTCATCTAGGAAAACAAATTCGGCAGGTTGTACTGAAAGGGGATTTGTGTTTTCAGTGATGTAAAGCTCCTGAATCAACACATGTGTAGTGTTCTGAACGTTAAACCTCTTGGTTGGGGCAGCATGTTTGTTCCTCTATGATCCAACACTAGCAGATGGAGTAATGTGTAGATAGGCTTGGAATAGGCAGCTGCTCTGCTCGGCTGGTGAGAATATGGAGGAAGAGTGTATGGCTGGGCAGAAGGTGAATGACACAAGGGACTGTGTGTTATAGGATGTGATGGTATGCAACTTCAGAGCTCAGTGGCAGAAATCTGTCTCGTTTTCACTTTGACTATACCCCTGAGTGGGGATTATAGGCTCATGGGTGTGTCCAAGGACACA
Source organism: Chloroceryle aenea (assembly GCA_013399075.1). Lineage (NCBI taxonomy): Eukaryota > Metazoa > Chordata > Aves > Coraciiformes > Cerylidae > Chloroceryle > Chloroceryle aenea. The sequence continues at coordinate 247,215 of VWZY01013532.1, read as the reverse complement.
CACTTCCTTTTCCTGCAGTTGCAGTGCTGTGGCATTGCAGAGTGTGCCACTGAAGCCATGCACTAAGGAAGAAGTCCCCAATAGGAACTAATGGAACCATGGAACTAATTTACATATGCCCTACCTGTATAATTCTAAGTATCATAGCACTCTGCAATTAGATTTTGGTATGTTTTGGTGGCTGCACTAGAATATAATGATTATGGTAAACTCTGGAGACAAACTGCCCCTATTTCCAGTAATATCATAATACTATAACTTTTGTTAAGTTAAATTATCTTGTCATTTTCATTGTTCTTTACAGATATTTTTTGTAGTTCTATATCAAAATGGGCAAACAGTTTCAGAAAGATACATGCTTCTTTCTTCTCATAACTACAATAAAGGAGATAAAATGAGACAGTTGGGATAAAATTCAGGGGTGTGTTGTAGTTAAGGCCCGGCGCTTATTGTTGTAGTTAAGACCCGCCACTGCAGTCACTCCTCACTAATCAAGAGACAATGATTAGTTACTCTGTTCCTTTGGATCTTTTGATTCTTTTTATTTGGATACATTTTACCAACTTTAGCTTCCATTGCAAATAGTAAGGTTCTGTGATGAGCTTCTGTGAAAAACACCCTTTAAACATCTTAGCTTGAATTCCTTTATCGGAGCACCCAAACATCTTCTGCAGGTGATGAAATAAAATTAATTCAAATTCAATTACATTTCCTGCTTTGTAGGCTGCCCTGTCCAACTCAACAATTTTGCCAGAGCCAAGGCTTAACAAAATTCAGAGTAGCTGAGTGTATTTCAGCCCTTGGTTATCTGTCATTCTACTCGTATATTCTGTGCATTTATTTAATTTCAAAGACCTTCAAACTCACTGTTTTTTTTGGTGTAAAATTAAAAAGATGGATAAAGAAGTGTTTTACACATTCTGCCTGAAAAGAAGCATTTTGCTTGGTACTGTGATCTGGTTTAGTCAGCTACATTATGAGGTACGGGAGGGTTAAGCACCCTAAGTGGACAGTAGGAAGAAGATAAAATTAAAACTCTGCTTGAGGTCTCTTACTAGCATGTCAAAGATGAAATGAAGTGCCTGTTAAGCTCTAGAGAGTCTCAGAAGATTGAAGCTAGCAGGCACTGGGGCTGCTGGATACACACAACCTCTCTGTGCATAGGAAGGGAAGAGTATGGTTCCATGTCAGCTGTGCAAGCCTTGCATCTCTCTGCTTGTTCCATTACGTGCAGACCCCTGGCTCAGAAACACCAGTGAAGACAAGCCTGCAGCAGTCAGCAGGGTAGCAGTCAGCTGGTTGCCAACCACAGACTTATTTCTGTCAGCCCTGAATGCAGAGTCATAGCTGATGTTGTGTTAGTTAACGTATCCCCTCAAGTCTTGTTCTTGTACAGCTCATTAGGCACTCTCCAGCTTTTCATACTGACAGAGATTCATGCTGCCAAATGCATCCACGGTTTGTAACATGCTCTTTTTTTTTTT
>VWZY01013532.1:168987-245708 GCA_013399075.1 Chloroceryle aenea | reverse complement strand
TTTTTTTAGGTCAGATGTATAAAAGGTATTTATGACATTTCAATGGCTTGTGCTGATATCTTAAAACTACACTAGGACACAACATGAGGTATTCGTTAAGTGTGATACAAGTTCATAAAATGGCTAAGACCATAAATAGTATTGCTTGAAGCATTTTAACCCAAAGAAATGTCAAGCATTTGTAAAAAAGAGAAAGGTGTTTTCACAAGCTGAATATTTGCTACTTTGTACTGGGAAAGTATTTCCCTGGAAAACTGGGAGAGCTCCTGATGGTAGCTGATGTTTTCCAAGACAAGATGCCACATTGTCACTCTTTTTTTTTGAAATAATTTTTTTAGCAAAAAGTCCCATTTTCCTTTTAAATAGCCAGGATAGAAAATTTTCCACTAGTGCAACAGAAAATAGAAATTGGTACTGAATTCCTTGACAGATTGCTTCAAGGTAACAGCCTTCTCTCAAGTCAGTGTAAGGTGAAGTAATGACAAGTATCCAGCCTGGTAAGGAATTAAATCCCTGCAGAGCTCATTTGCACCTGGATGCTATGGCTTCAGAAAATAGTTTTGATAGTAAATGCCCATTCTTTCCCTTTTGTTGAAGAAACAGTCCATGAATCCTGTTTTGATCCTTCAATAGCTTTAAAATGATAGAATTCTACAGGTCATCACCATGTCGATTTCTAGTCAGCATGGCAGAGGCTTATTTCTTTCCTTATCTGGAAAAATTAGACAAACATTTGGGCACACTTAAGCTTTGAAAGAAAAGCAAAAGCCTTCAAATACAATTTGAGAGCATCTGTTTGGATTTCACTTAGTTTACATAGCAGGTAGACCATCTTGGAAATAAAAGGAGAAAGGTAGTATTTGTATCTTTGAAAGAGAGAAAGACAGTTAATCAAGCTGTTGATTTCATTACTGGAGAAAGGGATCATATGTGTGGTACAACTGCTATCTCTGCTGAGTCCATGCTGTTTTTGATTATTTTTTTTTTGTATCTAGTTATGAATTTTAGCTCCAGTGCTCATTTTTGGAATGTATTTTGTGGGTTTTCCCCAAGCTACAACGCTGAGGATTAGAGACAGAATGATTATTCTGTGAGAAACGCTCATCCACTGGCAACTGCCTAATCCTTTATAGATTGCCTGGGTGAGTTCATTCTGCTGTGAAGTGTTTGCTTAGTTTCACTGACATGATTACCCTGAGAGTGTCTGATGTGCTAGCTGAAGAATATAATGTGCCTGGATGTGCAAAAGCAAATTTGGCAGGATATTTTAGGGTGGTACATTAGGTTTGCTCCTGGAAATCAGAATCAAGGTGCAAGCATATGGCAGCTGTAGGTCCATCGCCCTGAAGCCTCCTGCCAGCAACAGGCTCAACTTAAAGACTAGTAGCATCACTGTGAAAAAGGAGTATAATTTTTTCAGGAGGTTTAAAGAAGCCATTGTGCTGAGTTTGTACATTGAGAGCTGCAGGGCTGAAGGTTGGTCCTCTTGGTTTAACAGTATGGCATTTCATTAGGATGCCCTGGGCCAGGCAGGGGTCCTTTGTGCCTGCCAAGTTGCCTTTGCAGAAAGGATGCTTGCAACCCTTTTCCAAGTATGGATCAGACTGATTCTTCTCCAGGAAACTCAATCACAAAGGAGGAGCAGGCCATAGTGCCTGTTAGCCTTGATGTTTTGGTCTCTTTGTCTGAAAGGACAGCCAAGGAGAGACATAAAGAGGTCAGGTGGTACTGGCAAAATATGACAACCACTGTGAGAGGGCAGGGCCTGCTTGTAACTCCAAGACTTATTTATACTTAACATTAATGAAGAATGATCCATCAGCAGATGGAACTATCACTAATAGCTGCTCTGGCTTAGTTATTTCAAGCTGACATGTTTGTGCCCATGCTAGGCAGTTTTTACTTAGAGTATATTTTGGTTAGAAATAGATATTGGTTGCTACAAAGTTGTGAAGAATTAGAAGCAAAGTTTGTGAGGATTAATTAAATTTAAATGTATCAAAGACCTAAACTCTTGAAGCAGTCTTTGGCACCTGTTAGGTCATTTGATCTCTCAGGTCTGCGGATGCCCTCAGAGTGCTCTGGTTGCAATGCACATATAGAATTTGGCATAGCAGCAAGAACCAGGCTGTCGAGCATGTTTGCATTGGAGCTTTAGTACAAGGTGCAGTCCCACGCTGTCTCTAAGCATTTCAGGGCCATGTGTGATTTCACATATGCTCACCACATTGTCTCATCTGGGATCTGATTCATGGACAAGGACTGGAAATGGGCTGATGAAGTTGGGAATACTCTATAGGGGTGGATGGGATAGGAAAATTATGGATTCAGCTATTGAGGGGCTGAGCTGACCCAACTCCCAGAAAAAGCAATTATCAGTCAGATCACAAAGCAATTTCAGAGTGATGCTATTGGTTTGTGGCCATCTGCCTCACTATCTCAAGATGCCTATGAGCTTCAATAGTTTTTCAGTGAGAAAATATGGCATGTAAAAGGGTATGAGTTGCATGGATACACTGGTCTTGGTTTTTGATCTCCAGTACTGCAGTAAAGGTCCTATGTGAGATTATATGTGGAATATACATAAAAAATCAAAGGCATTGTAGTCATATTGGTTCTGCTCACAGTTAGGAGTTGCAGCGAGATCTGAGTTCTGACACTTCCACATGGCCATGCTTTCCACAAAGATAGTACTGTAAGGTGGTACTTTTCTGCAATAAACATAATGGCACTCTGTAGAAGTACTTGGCACTAGTGTGACTGCTCAAACGGTTTTAGTAGATGGAGAGGCTGAACTGAGTCCAGTATTTTTGACAAAGTAATGTTAATGAATGCCTTGTATTGTGACTAAAGGGACTTTGATGATGAAAAAGGTTCATTGATGCCTTATATGGCAGGCAATATTAAAAAAAAAAAAACCAAAACAACAGCAGCAGCTGTAACTGTTCCTGGCTGTGGGAACATTCAGGCAGTTTGATAAGATGTTCTGGGTTTTCTTATATGACACATTTGCATGTTTTTTCCTTAGCATACTATGTCCTTTTACATGACACCCCCAACATGGTTCAAGGCCAAGAGCTTGTCGATGTCTACAGAGTTTGATTTTGGGGTGTGCTTAAAGAGAGGATCTTTCAAGAAAGAGTTTTCAGTCTTAAGTAGTCCTGGCATGCAGTGGAAATAACTAGTTCATCCTAACAGAAATACTTACACTGTGGATGAGGAAATTTTTGCCTAGAATTATTTGGGCTTTATTACTTTGATAGTGTTTTAGAACTCTGTTAAAGAAACCAACACAAGCCTCAAAGTAAGAAGTTACTCCAGAGATTAGAAAACTCAAACAGAAATCATTAGAATGAATTTGTAGGACTAATATCCTACTTTCTTTGCAGAAATAAATTAGCCAAATAAATACATATTAAACATCAAAGGAAAAATTTCTGGGCTTAACTCTTTTTAAAAATAATAATAATCTACTGTTATTTCCATGATCCTCCTTAAATTTTCTGGCAACATACATATGCAGCACTAAGTTTTCTTGAGTGCTTTGCCTAATTAGTTTGCAAAGGACTGACAGCTGACATGACTTCCATTAATCAGTTCTGATATTCTACATTAAATTTTCTTTTACCTTGTGTATTAATTCTATGCTGAGGGGCTGTCAGGAAGTGGTTGAGAATCCCCCTGGGCTTGTACATTTGCTTCAAGCTGAAGTGTGGGAAGATAATAAATCATGTGAATATCTGGCACTTCTCCCCCTTTATCATTAGAGTTTTGGAGAAATTAAGGCCTGACAGTTCAGCCACACTGATTCACTTGTTATCTCAAAAATGAAATGCAAGGATTGGATTTTATCAAAAGAATCTTTGTTTTTCTGGATTTTCAGCTGCATTTGTAAACAGCTCATTCCCTGCTTCACCAATGTTTCTATGTGATGACATGTCTTTTAAAATTGATGAGTTTTTAAAATTATTTTTAAGAATGAGAATTTATAAACTATAGAAAGAGAAGAATAATATTACTATCTGTCATCAGTGAGAAATAATTGTATTGTCTTATTTTCATAATATGAAGTAAGAATGATTATGCTAAAATATTTTTGTTTGTGGGTAGAATTTGCCATAGAATCTAAGGGAACCAAATAACCAACTTCAGTGGTACTTAGATATCTTCTTTTGATGATTTCCTTCTTCAGTAACTTGTAAAATAAAAATAAGTGTATTGTCATGACTGGCTTCTGCCTCACAGAGTTGATGCCAAAGCTTTCCTTTGTTACCTGTTATTAAGATGTGTTCTTTGGTTTATCTCAAATATATCAAGATTTCTTGGACTGAAAGTAATACAAACATTTAGGTTGTCGACCTATATCCTGAGAGGGTTCCCCTCCCAGTTTTCTTTACTTAGCTAAACTACTAGTAACAATAAAGAAATCATATTAATGGGATCTAGGCTCAGATAAGGTACACCGCCTTTACTAGATAAATATATAAGTACACACAAAAAATCAAATTTCTATATATTTAAGCACTTATAAAAATATTTATACAATCACAAGGATATGATAACACATATATATATTTTTTAAAATGCTAGAATATAAAGAAAAATAAAAAGACATACATTTGGTAGTTCAGTTAGACTTGGATGAGAATATCTATGTTCAGACTTAAGTTCCCTTTCCCACAGCTAAGCATCTCATCCTCACGGGCCTTTAGATAGATTTGACATTTTAGTCAGCCTTCAACATACATGAGTTGTGTGGCAGTATTTGTACTCAGCATTTTGCAGTTCCAGGGACTGTTACTTTCTTCCCTGTGTTTCAGCTGAAAAAAAGTCTCATGTAACTTAATATCACACAGAATATCCAGTATTAACTGGAAAAAACATGAGGGGAGAACCACTTAAAATCAAGGGAATCTGTCATTTGTTGCCCCATTTGAAAGAAAGGGGTTTTTCTAAATATAAAAAAGTTTATTTACATAGCAGCACTTTAGCCACATACAGATTTCAAATAATAAGGTGAGCATCCAAAAAGTACCTTACCTGATGTTCCAGGAGCAAGTAGTGTGTATTACTTGAAAAGGAGCTCATTACAGACCAGAATCTTCAATGGTTCACAATCTAACATTACTACTTAAAAAAAAAATCCTGAATTTTATGATTCAGGAGACAAGATAGTTGAAATTATTAAGCCTTTCATGTTAACTTAATTCTAAAAAAAACAAGTACACAAGTGAAAACACCAAAATGCAATCTTTAAAAATCATCCAGCAAGTTCAACATTTAATATTAATGCAAGGTCTCACTGAGAAGTCAGTTGCAATTCCAGGTGAACCAAACATGGAAATTAGTTCCATTTAATAGTTAAGAATCTGTCAGTTGCAGAAAGCTTTCATGAAGTTATCAGTTGCATCTATATTTTATATACATCTGGACTGCTAACACTTTATGAGCAATCAGGAATTAGGTTTTTTTGTATAATGTATAAAAATGTCCTTATACAATAATATATAAATATAACATAATGGAACAATGCCTCTTTTGGATATATATAGTCAGATAACCAAGTGTTCTCTTAGATGTTAATCATCTATTACACTTTAAGTTTACCAATTCAATCAGATATTGGATATATTTGTGTGGACTCTTGACACTTTCCCACGAGTAACTAGTTCATCACTATGTCAGTAATGTATTTGCTCTGGGTTCATAGCATATTTGAGTAAGTTCACAGCCATGGACAAAGAGCTCTCTGGAGATTCTACTTTTGTCTGGGTTAAGTATTAACCTGAGTGAGGCAGAGTCTTTCACAAAGCTTGGAAGAATGAAAATAAGAACTTCTTTTTGTTTGGCATGCATCTTTGTGTGCAAAATGGTTTTGACAGGAAATATGGATTTTTTTTTTTACAATTTCATATGTTTTACCATTGTGAGAAAGAAATTATAGGAGAACCCTCCTGTGGCTACTTCAAAAGCCTCAAGTTTCTAGGCTGATTACTGAAAACATGTAGCCTAGTAGATGAAGTTATGTTGTATCACCTGCAAAGAATACTGATTATCAAAAAACCAAACCAACAAACAAACAAGCAAACAAAAACCAAAACCAAAGCAAAACTTCACAGCAAGTGAATTGAAGAAATAGATTTAAAAAAAAAATCCTTGAAATGAACATCCGCATGGAAAACACTCACTTAAGCCCCAGCCTTACAATGATTCATCCACAGAGCAGATATTATTGGAGCTCTATTGATCAGCTACGTTATGCATGCCACCCTCCAGCCCTGCTTACACAAATTTCATTAGAATGCATCACTAATTTTGATGGGAAAAGAGTTTGAACTTTTTTCCAACCACAAGTAATTTGTTGTCATTCATGACACTGCTTGAATAATTAAGAGTCAATTATTCAGGTGAATATGAAAAACAGGAAATCAGTTGTTTCAGTTGAAAGGAAAAGAACAAGATTATATTGGTAAGGTGTACCAATATACAGAATATGATGTATTTGTTAAAAATTTGAGAAGTTGAAGTTATTTACTATTTTGAATGGGAGTGTTAAATGTCAAAAGCAGGTTATTAGGGCACACTAATTTATGTGTGAAGTGAAGACCAATACAATAACAGCTACTATAGTCCAATTTCTAAGCTGGTTGTAAAGCTTGATTTACATTCACACTGATTTGTAAAGGAAGGCAGACAACAGAGAACAGACTTCTACTAAGAAGTTACATTGCCAATAATATGCTAATAGAATAGATATCAGTTTTGGTAGCTGAGTTTTGAAATTTATCTTGAAACTAATTTTCAGCATTTGTTGCAAACTTAATGCTCTCCAGTGACTCAAAATAAAACATTTGGTTCTCTCCTCAGCATGAGACATTTCAGATAGCTGAAAGCAAAGCTTCTCCTAGACATAGCCAGACACATCTTGTTGCAACAGGGAATCTGAGAACCTAAATTTATGTGCTTTTTGAAAATTAATATCTCAGTGCAGAAATTTGGCACTGATAGAGATGTGAATTGATAACATTGCAGTGTTGGGGTGAATAAATCCAGTCTGAACTTAGCTGTGTTGGTATTTCTATGGGGAGAGTAGGACTGCAGTGGAAGCATGGATTGACAATATATATATATTTTTTAAGAAGAAACCACAAATGTTTTTGATCAGATTAATGGATGCATTAAATATATAATTCGTTTCACCATTTGTTTCAGACATTTCTGGAGCCTTGAAATCAAAATTTCAGCTAATAAATAAATTGTTAGTAATCATTCCAACCACCACAGTCCTTACAAGCTTTTTCCTTCAAATGGCTTTGTATGGCAAAGCGGCCAAAAAGATACTAACTCTTCAGTCTGATAATATAGAGCTGAGTTGTGGTCCCCAAGAAGATCTTTGTTGACTTTGGTGGGGCTCTGGTCTTTCCATGGCAGGATCTTAACTGTAGAATCAGAAGCTGATGAAGTGAAATCTCCAGGGAAGCTAAAAACCACTTGAGCTAACAAAAATTGAAATGTACAAATTCCCTCCACGATGAAACAGTTATGGTGTCTGTTTTTCCTTCAATACTTGTTCTAATTTTTACTGTCATGATTGGTAATGGTATCTACTGTTTTATTGTTTTGTTTTTTTTTTCATTTTATGTCTGAATTGTAAATTCTAAATGTGATATTTTATTGGAATTGTAATCATTTATAGAAACATTAAGTGTTTTGATGATGTGTAGTGGCATTGAATTATATCTGCAGTTTTAGAAATGTAGATTCTATAAACATTTCCTAAGCTTAAAAAAAATCCTAGAATTATATTCCTTTTAAATGTATACATTACTGATTGTGTTAGTGTTAATTATTCCAGATCTACTTTGGAAATCTGGATGCTGGAAGAGAGAGCTTTTGATTAAACCTTTCCATCAGCTTTTCAGTTTACAGAAGAGAATTCTGAATACCTGGAGAGACAGAACTTCTCTTCAAAAGCTTTTGGAGAATAATTTGGTTCAGTCAGAGCCACCTCCATAATTCTCTACAAAAATAAGGAAAACTCCAAAGTGTTTGAAAAGGAGTGACATTAAACTTTGCTACAGAGTCAGTTGGGGAGGGTAAGGCAAGTTATAGTTTTCAAGTAAGTATCGTAAAGAATGTGAGTGTGTATAATTTTTCCACAGAGCTAAAATACCATTCTTTTGGAAAAGTCAATGTAAACATTGAAATAACAAAATGATGTCTAATAGTATGCATTTTTTTTTCCATGTACAATCAAGAATTTCTGTATAACTGGTCATCTGGCATAGCTGTATAAGAAAAAACATTTTGAAAGGGTCTAATAAACACTTTCTTAAATTCATGTATATTCTGTAAGTTGCCAAACTGATTATACTTTTTTTATTGGTTCTGTTGTACTCAAAGTACATTGAGTACATTACATAATCACACAGAATCACAAAATGTTAGGATTTATGTAGTACACTCAACCTGAAGGCCATGCTGGACACAGCAAAGCACAGACCTGTGCCTACTCAGGCTGACTTCTATGTGGGTCACTAGGTCCTTGATATGCAGTGATCTTACAGTCTGGATCAACACAGGATCTTCCCTAATGTATTAGAGCTCAGGAAGAAAATGAGAGAGAAGGTATAGAAAATATGACCTAGAACTGTGTAGCATGAGAATGTGAGGTTGACTTTATGCCAGTGTAGGAAAGGTAATGAAAATTGGCAATCCAATTAAAAACATTACTTGTTTGCTAGAAGATATGAAAGATAATATTTATAGATTTTTTTAAAAATTAAAAATGATGTACTTGTTATTCCTATGTTTCTGTGTTCTCTGAAAAGATGTTATAATGATAGAAATAGTTATGAGAAGATTAGTTGTGACTATCTTGAAAGAAGCCTAATGCTAATTCCTCATTTAAAAAATGCCTTTCAGAAGCTGTTTTCCTCTGTAGTGTCCTTCAATTAGCATGCAACCATCACGGAGATACCATAGAGAATACAGGAAACGAAGCAGTCCATTCTCTTTAGTCTCTGCAGACTTTGACGAGAGATGTGTTTTGTGGTTCTAATCTGTTTTCCCTATGTCCCCCAACATGGATTGCAGCAGTTGTTACAAAGCTTGCCTAATGGTTAGTTTTAGCCATATGTTCTACTTACATGGAAGAGACTCCACCTCTAAAGTTCTTGTTGTGTTTTGTGGTCTATTTTTTTTTTTTCTGGGAAAAAATTTAAAAAATTAGTGTTACAGTAAGGCAGCATGTTGCAGTGGCAAAAAAACATTGATAAAGTTGTGATTTATAAACTCCTTAGGATAAAAAGCAAAAGAGTTTGACTGATGCTTAACATTCAGCAGATTGAGAAAGCCACAAACTAACTGGCAGCAAGCAAAGCTTGGAAGTAGCTCACAAAATTTGAACAGATTGTTTTAAACTTTTAGCTTTTCTGCATTCATGCAGGCCTAGTGCTTCTTTGTTTGAAAAGAAACAAATCTGTTCTCAGAAGTTGAGTCATTTAAATGAATTTTCTTTGGCATATTCAGACACTAGTGCTTCATAATAATGTCCTTAATTAATGACCTCTGTAAGGAAAACAAAGCAGAATGGAATTAGAGACATTCAGGACTCTGACAGTAATAGTTTGCGTAATTTTGAAAGTCAACTGATACAGTGTTTCTAAATAGCTTACAAGAAAACAGAAGCTTCTGTTAAAAATGTCACTTTCAGAAAACTTTGAACATTTCTGTGGAAAGTAAGATACATGTTTGCACAGGACTGTTTAAAAGAAGTGACAGGTAGGTTATTTAGCTTAATTTAGGTAGGTTATCCACGTTTATGGAACTTATAGGCACTAGCTGAATTTTCAAGCTGGAGATGTCAGGCAAGCAGTATGTATTTGGTGCAGTAGACATTGCTAACTGGGAGTTTTCAGGTGACAACCAGGCAACAAAAATCAAAGAGGGGAAGTTTTGTTGTCATCATATACATATTTTAGAGTGGTTGGACAGGATTTCTAGTCATGCTGAAGACCTGCGTAACCAGGGTAGCCAGTAACAATACCAGGGTGTGATACAAGAAACCAGGATGATGGAAAAGAAATTCAGTCTGTTTTTTCACAGATTCAGACTGATTTCTCAAACTTGTGCATCCTGAGGGAGAGACCTCACTGTGGCAATTAAGCTAATACCTTGATCTCAGTATCACTGTCCATTTGCTGGCAATATTAATTAGGTCAGCTACAAATAGGGTAGCTATTAATCTAGCAGTGATGATCATGTCCTTGGTGTGGGCTACAGAGCTGTGGGTTGCATCTTGGTCCCTCTTCCAGGCAACTTGTTTGGTAAGCCGTTCTGTGATGAGCAGGCTGTTTTTCTGTCTCCAATTTCAAAAAGATTTGGCTTTGCTAAATTTTAGAGAGAACATTTTTTTTTTTTTAATCCTGAAATTCCTATTGAAAGAGAAACCACCTGCTCCCCTAGGTGCAATGATTGTATCTGCCGAGAGACAGCTGCTACAGCTCTGGTTGAAAGTTGTGGGTATGTTCTTAGCACATCCACAGAAGGAAAGAAGCTAGAAGAAGAAAAATATATTTGGTGAGAACTTTCATGTGACACTGTGTTGCAGAGATGAGATTTTTTTTTTTTTTTTTTTTCTTTTTTGGGAAGAATTATGCTGTTTGTTTTTTTCCACTGGAAAAAAAAATACAAGGAAAACCAGTTTTTGTCTTTCATACTGCTGTCGCTATTCATGGTTTTATGATGTCTCTCTTTTTCTGTCTCTCCTGTTTCCCCCAATCTCTCTTCTGCCTAGTCCCCAACTTCAGTTTTGGAGGACACCTAAATCTGTGTGTCACTATTCAACAGAGCAGTTTAAGCTAATGACTGTTGGACCACAGTGTGCTTAAACAGAGTATGCTGAATGCTGGGCTATACTGGCTGTTCAGTAAAGAAAAATGGTGGAATCAATACAGTAACACTGGTGTCAGTGAGATCAAAAACTGGAGAATGGAATTAAGCTCTCACAAAAAATACACTCCATCATTTTCCTCAGATTGTTGTTTATGCAGACACTCCAACCTATTCCTCCTGATAATTTTCTTTTGTTTTCATTATACTTTCACTAGTTTTCTTTTGTAAAAGGGAAGCAGGTTATTACTAAATATCTGCCTCATTTATACATGAGCAGAATTTTACAGAAGCAGTTTATGTGTTTCAGTTTTCTCAAAAAATGAAAAATAAACATTTTATCAAGAAGGAAGCTAAACCTGACATCTACTTCAAAGCATAGCAACAACAGCTCTGTTTTGTATGGTATCTTTATGTTGTACTCCTGCTGAGCAACAATACAAAACCAAATTTAATAAAATGCAATAGAGGGAAATCAGTTCTTAAATGAGATGTGAAAACAGATGTGTTCTTTATTTCTGAAGAAAATGAGGGCATCACATTCAGTAATTTTGCACTTTACCACTGCTTTTTAATAGAAGTCCTCGTTGCTCCATTGTTAAGATCATAACACTATCTCCTTTAAAGTTTTATTTCATGCTATTTTCAAACCTAGACTTAAAAAATTAGTCAGAAACCATTGATGGAATTACTCTGAAATGTAAATATTTTTCTTGGAAAAAAAAAAAAGAAAAGGTGGAATTTTATGTTATTACTATTTCTTTCAGAGACCTGTGAATACAAGTACAAAGATGACATCTGCAAATGCTCTCTTAATACTATCAGTGTTTTCAGTCACTCTAGGAAGTGGGATTGTTAAGGAAAATATCAGTAGAAGGCATGCTGGTAGGAGAAAGTGTTCTGGATGGACATGAGCATTGTAGGAGAAGGACTAGATGATGGTCTATATGCAACTGTTTGTCCTGTTGCGGTAGATTATCAAGGTGACATTTATAAACCTGAAGCTCCAAAGACAGCTTGGGGATGGGTTTTGCAGTCAATCCTTGAGTTTTGTTACTTGACACTGAGAACAGAAAATAGTAATGGTTTATGAGGAAAATGATGCTCAAGTTACATGGTGATTCGTCTTCTAGAAACTCAGGATTGATAAAGCTGAAGTCTCTGTGTAAAGCTAGGAGGAAGCAGTGATGTGTCTGGTTCACAGTAGAGATCTGTCTACCCTTAGGGCCCAGGACTGGCTGTATTTTGAAGATACGTAGGCCAGAACAGAAGTAAACAGATGAGGGGATGTGCATTTACAGTCTGAAATTGCTCTGTGAGATTTTTGGCGGGGGGCTTGCAATTGTTTTGAACAGCACAGAATGGTTTCTTTCAAATGCTATATGAATTGTGAAGATATAAAATATGTTTGAACTAGTAATTTTCATGTTTCTAATTTTCTTGTTTGCTTTTTTTTTCTTTTTTTTTTCTGCTGCATTATTTGGTAAACATTTTACCTTGATTTTAAACTAGCCACTTTCACTGTATAGATGGCTTTCAAAGTGAATGTTAAGTGGCACCATTAGGAAAGTAGTATAGAAGAGCTATCACACCCCACACTGATGGTTGTGGCTTAAGCAGGGGCGGGGGGGGGGAGGGGAACACACTTTCACAAAAGAAAACAGAAGTTAAAATAGAAATCAAGCCAGATAAGGCAATGTGAACGTACCTTTGGTTCATGTGTGGCTTGGGAGTTAGAAGTTTGAAGAAAATTAAACCCCTGGTTATAACACTGAGATTTTCTTTTACAAAAATTCGTATACTCAACACCATATAACTCACTACAGAAACTAGATAAATCAAAAACCTTTATATAATGGAATACACAGTGGCTAAAATAAAAATAAAATGTAGTAAGAAATATTTTAATAATGTAGCTTTGGAGAATAATATCTTAGCTGGAAAGTTTTTTAATACATTGAAACACTGTCAAGGATTTAATTTCATTTTTTGAAGAACATTATAGGTAGTAAAATACTGCAGTACAAAATGTAAAGTGATAAATTCTTTAAATAAAAAGTAAAGTGGCATTTGTTGTTTTTTTCAGATGTGCATCAAGTCAGCTACATTTACAGGCTCAATAGCCATGCAGACATTTATTAAGCAAATTGTTAAAAGTAAAATAAACCATTTCTGAACTCCTCTGGTTATGGATTTGGGATTTTCTAATGTCAGTGAAGCTGGAAATTCTTCTCCTTTGAACTTTGGAGATGTTTTAAAATATTTCACTTGCTCTCTCTCTGGGGGAAAAAGCTCTTTATTAAACAAAATTATTTTCTGGATACTGCTAGACCTTTGTTCTGTGCTACATTACATTTGCAACATATAGGCAGAGTCAAGTGTGCAAGAGAAGGCTCATGATTTTCACATTTAAAACACAGGTCTCAGTGAAGCATGGGTATAGTATGAAAAGGAGGTGAAGTAAGTTGTAATAAACACAAATGTTATTACAGTTGATAAGTACTTCACAGCCCTTGAAAATATTGGTGCAGCCTATGTGACAAGAACGAAATTGTGTTCCCCAAATAAAAAGAATGGAAGAATGGGAGCTCGTAAACTAGGTGGGAATCAGAGAACTGATAAAATCAATTCTAGAACTATTAAAAGACTTGAATGTCTCTTTCAAAATAAAGCTTTCTACAAGCAGTAAACAAAGACAAATTTTGCACTGAATTGTTGCAAAAAAATTTTTATGGAATGGTGATGAAAAATACCAGAATGTAACAGTCAGGCATCATGATGTTCTCCAAGCCTGTTAAGTAGCAGCTTTATTAGTTAAATATACTAATTTTGTCTTAAAAGAAAGATGAAGACAGAAGCCATATGCTAATCCAGAATCATTCACAGTAAAAATGAATAGCAATAGTTACCCTAACCTTGATATTGTACATTCACAATTGTCTTGTTTGTTTTTTTTGTTTCTCTGTAGCTTTTTAGAATTCTTGGAAAATTTTGGAAAAAGAAATTTTTATTTCTTCAAGTGCAAGAGGAATATGCAAACTATATTTAAAAATTACAGACTATATTGAACATATGATTCAATTTCAAGGGTTGATTGATCATGTTTTATTTATCATGATTTCTTCTAGCACTGTTTTATCCTGTAAACCCCATATTCAGGAAAATCAAATTACCTCTGTCCATGGGAGTAGTCAATATGAATAGTTGGTAGCATTTTTGGCTTAAAACCTCTGGAAATCAAAACATGCAGACTGTGCAAAGTGAGCTGTGTTTCCTTAGAGAATAAAATAATTATGTGTGATTTTTCAAAAATATTTTGAAGAAAATACAGAGTATCAAAAGGTTATTCAGACTATTCAGGTAAAGCAGTGATAAAATATTGTTTTAGAAAAGTTCCCCAGCTATAAAAAAAATCAAACTACCCACAAAAAAAGAGAACAACCTAGGAAACATGGATGAGCAGTGTCTGACTAGCTTTTGAGTGCTGGAATTCAAACACAAAATGATAGATTAAAAAAACCCCAAAAAACAAAAAAGAATGAAATATATTACTCAACACTTTAGAAGGTTTGAGATTTACTGGCATTACGACAAGTCAGTAAAGCAGAACAAACTCTAAAATAAATATTAAAAAGTACTCCAAAAGGCACCAAAGCAGATATGCCTCTAGCTAAAAAGCTTGAGAGAAAACAGGTATTTTAGCAACCCTACTATTCAGGAATAGAAAATGACAAAATATAGGTAGTTCAGAAGAAATATTAGAGTTTCAGACAATTTTACAGAGCATTATATACTGTACATAATTGACTTATTCAACAAGGTCATGTAAGGAGAAAATTCTTTTTCTTGGAAGGAAACAAAGAGTATTGCACCTGAAGAAACTGAATGAACTGCTGATTATAGGGACCCATTACTGTGATAAGCGCTGATGCAGAGGTCCTTACCAAAGTGCTGGTGGACTCGTGAATCTAGTTATTTGAGGACATCCAAAGTAATCATGATTTATTGTAGGCTAACAAGAAAGATCCTAAGATCTTTGACACTCCTAAGATATGCTTGTGGTATAACAAGCTTTTGGTCTAGCCAGTGCCTAAAACAGAGTGAGAACTAATCAGAAACCACTGACAGTAGCTGAGATATTTCATTCCTACTCTTTAAAAGGTGCTTTGCCTTTTGTCAGGCTGGAGAGGAGCTTTCCTATGTTCTTGTAGGTTAGAGAGGGGATCCAGGGGGGGCATGTTCTTTGTTGCTGCCCCTGCTGTTTGTGGTCTGGGCATCTCTGGCCATCCAGGAGCCCTCAAATCAAAGGAATAAAGGTCAGAGCAGTCACAGAACATTTGACAACTCTCTGGTGAGCTGATTTTCTACCTTTTTCCCCTGAAAAGTAACAGCATTCCAAGCATGTGGACTTTTTACAGCCCTGGGAAATAAATGGCTAAACCTCACTGGGAATCCTGAATTCTGAAAAAGTTCAGTTTGTCTATGAAACATGCTATTAGCTTAAATGAGTTAAAAGTAAAATAAATTATAAAAAAGGGATACTAATCACACAGAATGTAATTGTTTTTAAAACAAATTATATCTTAGTCTAATGTAAAAATCCGTAAGTTCTTAAAGTAGGCAGTATAGAGGCTTTTAAGTGGGTAGACAGGCTATTATTAAAATGTATACACTTCCTAAATTTAATTTTCTACCCCCATGTTCGCATGCATTTTTATCACAGACAACACTGCAAAGACTCATCATGGTGCTTCTCTGAAAACTGAATACAAGAATTTGCATATCAGTATTAAATAGGCTTTCCAAGATAGGTGGTTTTGTAACTTACAACACAATTCAAACAACATTTTGGAAAGGAGAAATACTTGCTATCTTATCAATAAGTTTGTACTAGCCCTGGTAAGATTTGAGAAAAATTAAAGACAACAGGCAATCTGCAGCTGGGGGAATGAAGTGATATACAGTATAAAGGTTTTTGATCTTCCAATTGCATTTTTTTTTTTTTTTTTTTTTTTTCTTTGGTGGTTGTTTTTGGTTTGGTTTGGTTTTGTTAATACCTTCCTGTATAGTAGCCCTCGCTGCTGTTCTGTGAATCCAGATGTAATAGGTGGGGCACTACCACATGAGTTCATGTCCTTTTAACCACAGGCATGCCTGCTAAGTGCCTTTCTAAAGTAGAAGTATTCTTACATTAGCTGTGTCTGTCAAAGAATTTAAATAAGTGAAGGTCTGAGATGACAGGCAGGATCTTTTACTGATATTATGTTTTTTTTATATTGGTTGATCTAATAAAAGATAAGTTCTTTCCCTAAGCCTTGCCTATTATGAGATTTTTTTCTGTGCACTACCAATAGACTTCAGTTTTTAGCTGCTAGACTCTGAAGTGCTCAAATATAAAAGCAAATATTTCCCCTTGCACTCAATGTATTCTTCTTGCTAGTAGGGTATTTTATATTGAATTAGGACAATTTATATTAAAATAGGACATTTTGTTACCGAGAAGCAGTGGACACAGTAATATAGTTATCAAGAGTATTGACTCCTGATTTATAAGGTGGGCAAAACTTCAATACACAGTAACAATAAGACTCTAGGAGGTGTCTTTGGCTGTTTTGATCAAGAATATGACACAACTTCAAGATTTGCCTTTAGAAAATCTTATTCTTGAGGCTGATAGTGGATGTCATTCCTGATAAAGAGTCTGGGATTTTTTTTACTATTTTAAACTTGTTTTAACTTTGGCCTTAAGGAGTGACTGTATGTTTCACATATGTCTTTCGATTGGCATTCAGTTACCTAGAGAAAGAGTTCAGCTACCCAGCTGCCCTCACCATTGTGACTAGTCTTTGGGGAATGGTCTTCCATCCTGAATCATGGAAACATTTTCTTTCTGGCTACTTCTTGGAATAAAAGAAAAATTATTAGCTAAAATGCATTTTTCTGTAAAAAGCAGCTTTCAAGAATATTTTTAATTGGACTTTATTGATGTAAAGTAGTAATGGTTTTAGGAATTTTCTTTATATTTTTTCATTATAATTGACTTTTTTTTATTTCTTGATGTATAGTACTAAGTTAAACTGTGGCAATATGCAGTCAATCATAAACCATATAATTAAAAAGATAATAGGAATAGTCTTTGTTAGCTTCATTTTGACAGTTATCTAGTGAAGCATTAATATTTTGAAGAACATCTGACATCTTATTTTTCTTAATAAGAATGAGAATAGAAAGAGAAAATGTCCTTATTAATCTGCTCAAGTGCCAGTAATTGTAATTTCAATAACAAAAACTGACAGCATGTTTCTGTGACATAGAGTTTCCGTAGATTTATTAGATTTGTAACAAGGAGAAATTACTTTGTATCCTTTAAAATATTTTGTGAACTGTTTAGCTGCTCCCACTGCTACATCTGTTTCATCACAATCCTTGAAGAAAAGCCAGCTGAGCTGTCAGAGCCAAGCATGAGTACTGGCGGATGAGTCTCTTCGGAGGGAGAAGTGATTGCAGAGACAGTGGGTGCCCTCAGGGCCCTGACACCTTACCAGACCCTTCCAGCACTTAGTGGAACTCATCTGCCTTTTCTGACCCTAGGCTAGTGTTTACTCAAGGAGCCCAGTGGCCAGATAGTGACCATGTGGGTATTGGTGTTCTCAACTGACCCTGCAGCCCTGTATGAGAAACTTCCCATTAACCAGGCTCAGTGTATCTGAACCTCTGCAATGATCATCCTCTTTTGTTCGAGCCTATGTGTCTAGACCTGGAAGCATTTCTTGATTTCAAACCCACTGCATAATTTCTTTAAGGAAAACTAGTTATTTAGCCTCAGGTTCTTTTCTTTTTGACAGGAATGACTTCTGTGCTCTTATAAACCTCCCTCCTTAATGCTTCGACAAGGATTAAATATTGGGGAAAAAAAAAATCTTTTTGTCTTTTTCAGATGTCATCACTTTCTACATTGAAATCTGCCTTAAGCCATCTTAACAGGTTCATTTGTATTTCCAGCCTACTAGTGAATTCAAATCTACCTTTGTACGGAACAAACTTCTGTTGAAAAGGCAATAGGGGAAAATAATAGCTCACTCTCTGCAAAAGGCTCATTAATAATTATCATGAGATCTTTTAAGCATAACTGAAGTAATCCATTTCTCACAACAGGGAGAACATTTTAATGCTTTGTTTGAATATTGTTGAATATTATTGACATTTATGTAGAGGAGGCAAGAAATGAATTTCCAAGAATTCCATCTTTAAGAACAGGAAACAATAAAGTACAGTATTAGTTACACTGTTTAAGTTTTTATATTAAGTGGTTGTCTTCATTAACTATAATTCACCATTTACACATTACAGTATTTTACACAAATATATAGTGTAAGACATAGCTAAACTGGCTAAAGCATTCCTCAGTGTCTACCTAGCTTTGTCCTGGTTATGCAGTTGGCTGAGATGCAAAGCATGTGCTTTATTTGATATTACCTCATCTGAGGTTTTTTTGGCAAATTTTCTTGAGTCAGTCTGGAAACCAAAGTCCTCCTTTTTCATCCCGATATGAACTGGAAAGGAGACAGCTAGGTTTGCTCTGACTTTCTTGGCTCTGAGTTCTGTGATTGTCCTAGCAGTGGATAAGAAAGAAACATTTCTGCTCTATTCATGGATAGGAGGTGTTTATCTTGCAAGTATAGCAACTGCTTGGTATCTTGTTTTGATTATAGACAACTATATTTGACATTTTCTTTAGCCATAAATGAAGGTGAAGGAGACCTGTAGTCATGTGTTACTATGGGAAAAAAAAAAATAATCTCTTCTCTGCCCTTGCCATAGCTAATTAAAATGTGAGGATGGGCTTGAGCTACAGCAATAAGTTTCAGGTGCTTCATGTTCTGGTCAAAATCACAGTGTTACTGCCTTAAGTTAATTGTGTTTTTCTTTCTCACATTTTAAAATTCCTTGAGATTGTATAGAATAGTAAAAATTAATATTTTTTTGTGTGGTTTAGAGGTTTCAATTAGAGATTTCTAGGTAATCCAGAAAGAATGAGAGCATTAATAAATTAAATATAAATTAAAAATAATAATGAAAGCTATTAATCAAAATTAATTTTAATTGAAATTCTAGCACTTGATAGATACTGCTCTTTTAGCAATTGTTTTCTACCTAGTGTCATCTATGAGAAATACTTGCCTTGCTCCCATGAGACATAGCTCAGAGAGACCTGTTTACTTTTTGTTTGGATAAACACTGGTTGATGCAGATCATTGCTCACTCCCATGGCTGGTTAGGACATGAAATTGCTGACCCCAGGCCAGTCTTTAGAGGAACTCTGATGTGTGGTGTCACATTAACATAGCATGAATGATCATCTAGCACACGTGTATTTCTGAGAGAAATTATGTGAATGCATTGTGCTACCTTGAGTTTTTCTTTGTATGTCTCATGATTCTACTCTGTCATCTGGACTTTCAGGATAGCTTCTGTTGTCTGTCATAGAGATGTAGCAATTTCACTGCAGATTGAGGAAAACGCCAATACACTGTTATTTGTATACATCTAGGTGATCTTTACATGGAAGAATGAAATAATGGTAAAGTCAAAATGCTATTGCCCTGCAGCACTACATCAGATCAGAAAAGAGATGATTAAAAGGAAAAGTGCAACATTTTAATGCAACATGAGAATATTGATCAGATACAAACCAAATTACATCACCAGGATTTCTCACACTGAGCATTGGATTCAGGCAGGAATAGGAAACCAGTGGGAGCATTTGAATTCAGTGGAAAATGTGCTTTTAGTCAAAGCATAATTCGAATGGAAATTTTCCATCAGCAATAGCTTTTAGTGTCTAAATTGCCACTGCTACCAATGTTTATATTTATTACTTCTTAGTTTGCATGTAAAAAATTCTTTCCTAAAACTTCCCAAACAGTAATAGTGGGTGCAGTTCTTTAGAAATATAATAATTTTGGTGTGTATCTAAACACTGAAGTTTTCAGCAGTGGAGCTGTACTCTGAATTTAGAGGAATAAGCACTTATCATTGTGCAAAATTGCTTCAACTGATCTGTAAGTTCTCTTCCCATCTCAACAACAAACACCTGCTGTTTGGGCTTATCAAGCCATGATGATGTGCTTCTTTTCTCTGTTCCTTGGTGTTTTTGCTTTCGTAGAAATTTATTTAGTTTGTGACTATGGTTTTTATTTTGTTTCAGTGTGAACACAATTCTAGTCCTATAAACAGTGATTTACTGTGACAGTGTTCGAAATTCTTTATGTGCATTCTAAATAATGCTTCAGGTTAAGTTTTATAGCAGGTACATTCATGGAAATAGCTGACTGTAAGTGAATATTGCAGAACAGCAATAGAAGTTATATTAAAAAAAAAAAATTATTAGTACTATTTAAGGAACTTTGATCTTGACCTCAGTCCAGAAAATCATTAAGAAAAATTCTTAAATTTCATAAAAATGTGACAATGCTGCTGCATAATCTGGTTTTAAGAACAAACCTAACTTTAAACATGCCAGAAGTGTTTTCAGGAATATCAATTCACAGTTTATCTAGCAGTTATAAGAATGCACTTTTTTTTTTTTCTGATTAAAACACTTTGGAAGCTTAGGGATTTTTAAGCTATTGAAATACTGAGAAGTGTTTTGTGGTAAAGTACAGAGATTAGAAATATTTTCAGAAATAGTGTGTGCATATAGAATATATTCTCAAATTTCTGTTGGCCTTTATAGCAACTAGGAATAGATTTAAATGCATATCTATGAAATGTGGGTATAAGTTATGTAAACAGTTTGGGAAATATCACTAGTATTTACCCAGAGGTGACAAAACTTCTGTTTTAAGAAGCTCTATCTTTAGAATTTTTAAAAAAACCCCAAACAATTACATCTGGATTTTTGTTAATAGCTAAAGCCAAATTCAGTTTAGACAACTTTTTTTTTTTTTTTCTAGCTTGCTACACAGATTTGCAGTTGTGAAATTTCTGTTTCTTGTTAGAAAGAAGAAAAGAAAGTGTTCATAAATTATTTTGGTCTAAGAAAAAAGGGTATAGACTTTTTATATATAGACATATATATAGACTTTATATATAGACTTATATATGTGAGGCTTTTTTTTAGCTATAGTAGAGTTCTCTCTGTCATGCCATTGATATATTAGATAGCAATTAGCTGTTTCTCGTAGGCAAATCTGGTAAGACTGCATTTAACTTATCAGTGTTCAGTTTTTCTGTAATGATGTTATTACAAAAAAAATCTTATATTTAGCCAATTTACATAAAATGAAAAAAAAAAAAGTCATTCCCTTAGTGGTTTGTAATCATGTATTATAAAAAAGAAATCCCTACAGTTTTAGATGAGAACTTATTTTGTTCTCTTGTGCCTAATTAATACCACAATAGCTCCCTTACATGGTGGCATAGCGTCCTTTGTAAGCACATTATCCCACATAAAGAAAAGCCGCCTTCAATTTTATTGTCAGGCAAATCTCTACAAGTCTTACCATTTTGCTGAAGTTAGAAGCAATTCTGTAGATGCAGTCCTGTCTTAAGTAGATTAATTAGCGGAAAAGCATATAAGTGATTCTCTGTAGGACCTTTTCAATACTCAGGTGTCCTTTTCAGGTAGCTCAAGGGGACAACAGCTTTCCTGTATAAAATGAGAATACTGATGCCAGCTTCAGTGATGGGCTGTGAGAATTAATGTATTAATGCTTAGAGTCCTTGGATATAAGATTCTGGATAAGAATGAATCATTATTATCACTAGTATTAATAATAATTATGAGGAACTATGGCCAACTTCTACCAGTTTCCACGTTAGTGTTTTGATGTATCCCATTGATTTTCTTGTGACTCTTTATAGAGAAAGATGTAGTGAGTAATACTATAGTGCTGAAGAGGAGTAGATTAACAGCTTTTTCGCCGTTTCATTTCTGGCATTTTTTTGAACTAGTCTTTTAAAAAAAACCCAAAACATTACCTTCCTTTTTCACTTTCAGTTTGATCCTGTATCTCCTCAGGAGTTTTCAACACATGTGAAAAGAAGATGTCAAAACACATATGTTTAGGTCTGAAGGATATGCTACTGTATATCCTTATGTACTAAAAACCCTTCAGAATAATTCTTCAAGCTGGTGGCCTTTGAACAAAGGATTATATATATACTTGTTCTTATGTGGATTGTCACAAGAAAATTCCATTAAAGATAATGGGAGGTAGAAGAGCATATGTGAAGAAGGCAACATCCCTGAGGAGGTAATAAGGATGTTCCATTTTCTTCCTACATAAAATGTCAGAGACATCTAGAACTAGTCTTGTTTATTATTAGGAAAAGAAAAGCTTGAAAAACTTCTGGAGAGTGAAAATGGAAGACTTCTGTATGCTTAAGTGTAATCGGAGCACAGAAGTAAAATTTAAATGATGTTTAATCCATGTTTGGTACATGCATATACAAAACTAAGATCATAAATGCCACAAACATACTGTCATGGAAAACTAGGCATTATACAGTGTATCTGTGCTTGAGGAACAAGGGAGGCAATGTAGCTTCTCCCATTAATCAAGGAAATTAGTCAAGCAGAACAAAGAACTACTGCAGATGGTCCAGTGCAGGGCCACTAAGATGATTAAGGGCCTGGAGCACCTACCATATGAGGGAAGGCTGAGAGAGCTGTGTCTGTTTAACAGTGTGAGAAGAGGAGACTGAGGAGGGCTCTTATTGATGCTTATAAATATCTAAAAGGTGGGTGTCGCAAACATGGGGGCAGGCTCTTATCAGGAAATGGCCATAAAGTGGAAAACAGGAGGTTCATCCTCAACATAAGGAAATACTTCTGCACTGTGAGGGTAACAGAGCCCTGGAACAGGCTGCCCAGACATATGGAATCTCCATCCCTGGAGACTTTCAAAAGCCACCTAGACTTTTTCCTGTGTGAGCTACTCTAGGTGATCCTGCCCTGGCATGGGGGTAGGACTAGAAAGATAATCTTTTGAGGTCCCTTCAAACCCCTACCATTCTGTGATTCTGTGTAAATCTATCTGTGTTTCTACTCATTCCCCCAGTATCAGCCATTCTGTTTATTTTGTTGGTTGGTTTTTTTTTCTTTTTTTCTTCTTCCTTTTTTTTTTTTACATGAATATAAGATGGATGTTCATTTGATGAGTATTTCATTAGAAATGAGCAAACTTTACAGCCTGTCCATAGATACACAATGCTTCTGGATTATTCTGAGTGTCACTTACACTTCAATGCAGGGAGAAAAAGCTTTTATTTTAGTCATGCTCCTTTCTTGGGAGATGAATCTGAGTGGTAATATTTTCTCTTTCAGTAGAATAGCTTGGGCGCCAGGCTGTCTCAACCAATTAAATAACAATTCATTTGAATCTTACACATGCCTAGCAGTATCACTTTTAGACCAATGTAATTTTAATAGGTACCTTAGCAAAGGCTCACCAGAAACAGGAGTGTAAACTGAATGCCTTGAATGCTGATTCCTTGGTGGCGAAACTGACATTTTAACTTCTAAGATCTTAAAAAAATGCCAGATCTTACAAAATGCAGTTTTTCTCTCTTCAGGTAAGTCTATAGACACTTTCCATCTCTGCATGAACTGGAGGTAAGAAGGGGAGGGGAAATGAAGACTAGTATTTTATGTATACTCTATCCCAGAAGCTGGTTAGGACTGCTGTTTGAGGAGGTGCATGGATTTACATTAGCTGTACTTTCCCTGCTAGGAGCTTTTTCTTTCTATCCAAAGCTTATGAAAGTGCCACCTCTTCTGATTGACTTATCTGTATTCTTTGTCAATTAACATCCTTGGTGTACATTGTCATGTTATTATACTGGTGATACATTTGGTCCTCAGCAATTGTCTGTGAAATCTATTTTCTTGAATGAATTTGTTTATTCTAAGAGTTCATTGCAAATATATTTGCAGTTGCCGGATTCACATGGAAATTTTGAAACATATTTGAGAAGTTATATCTGGATCTGAGACTAGTGTGAGGTCAGTGGGTGGTATCATTCTGTATGTCTTCTAATTGCCTGACTTCCCAAGCTTACCATGTGTACTTACCTGTCAGAAAAAGCAACCTGGACTTATTTTTCTGATGTGGTAAGTCACTTTCTTATTGCATCCTTTTCTTGATATGATTAGAAAAAAACAGGCAATGTTTTAATTTTTTTCTTGCCATTGTTGGTTTGTGGGGAATCCTGGTACACAGCTATGGTTCTAGAGTCCTGCTATAACTTGATGATCTGTTTAATACAACAACTGACTATTGCAGTGTTATTAGATCAATTCAAGAAGTGCATTGCTTATAGAACAGTGAGAGAATAGACTCTGTTTCAGCTTTAACATGTATCACAGAGAATTGAGGCAATATTGAAAGTATCACTATTTTTGGCTCATTACATTTTTTGACTCCTTCTCTTACTGTTAAAAAAAAAATTAAAGGCACTTTCTGGTTTGGAATGTAACAAAAGAGAATTTGTGTGTTTGATTTACACATCAAAGGAGAAAGGCAGTAAATTCTCCCAGATCTGACAAATTAGAAATCTGATTTTTTTTTTTATGTGTGTGCTTGCAGCCCAATGGGCCAACTCTATCTTGGTCTACAGTAAAAGTAGTGTGGCCAACAGGTCAAGGGATGTGATTCTGCCCTTCTAATACCTCACCTCAAGCACTGTGTACAGGAAGCAGAGGAAGGACACGGACTCATTGGAGCAAGTACAGAGGAGGGTCACAAAACTGATCAGAGGGCTGGAGCCCCTCTCCTATGGAGAAAGACTGAGAGAGTTGTTGTTCTGTGTGGAAAAGAGAAGACTCCAGGGATACCTTGTTGCAGCCTTTCAATACTTGAAAGGGGTCTATAAGAAAGATGGGGACAATCTTTTTAGCAGGGCCTGTTGTGTAAGGACAAAGGTAATGGCTTTAAATTGAAAATGAGTAGATTTAGACTAGATATAAGGAGGAATCTTTACCACGAAGATGGTGAAACACTGGCACGGGTTGCCCAGAGACATGGGAGATGCCCCATCCCTGGGAACATTCAGGGTCGGGTTAGAAGTGGCTCTGAGCAATTTGGTCTAGTTGAAAACGTCCCTGCTCACTGCAGGGGGTTGGACTAGATGACCTTTAAAGGCCCCTTCCACCCCAAACCATTCTATGATTCTGTGATAATTTCCATAAGCAAATCAACCTCTCTTTTACATTTTAAAGGTAAAACTGCACATCAGAAATAAGCCACAAATAAGATATACATATTTTATTGAAAGAACCGAATCATCATCCAATAAAATAACATCTCTAGAAGGTAATTATGGTTCTAACAGACTCTTCAGTCTTGTAGAAAAAAAATAGTTACTAATTTGAGAAAACAGCTCCAAGATAAAAACTAAAATTACCTTTTTTTTTTAATTATTATTATTTTTTGTCAATCATGCCTAGCTTCAAATTTATGTTTAGAGGACATGAAGTGTTAAAAGAGTTCCATTATCTATTCTTCCATTTAATCTAATCAATTAATGCATGGAAAATTCTATTACTTCATTAACAAAACCATTTAACCTTTTCTATGTCAAAGGTAAACCATTACTTACTATCCTACATTTATTTCTATTATATAAATGGTAAACCTCTTCAAGAACTCACTTTCTGTTTATGCTATTAGAATTGTTATTGCGGGCAGCAATCATTTCTTTGTATTTATGTTATGAAAAAGCCTATAAGGGGCATTCAGAGTTCTTTTACCACATAGGCATTGTCTTCTGTTTAATGATCTAATAAAGGTTTGCAAACATATATTAATTAAGCATCATAAGGACCCTTTGAGGGACACGTGGTAAGTAGCACTATCCTTGTTATGCAAATAATAAAGAGGTTTCAACTTGTTGAAAACCACACAGCAATTTAGATCTAGGCATGGAATTAGACATTAATTGTCCTATGTTCTAATGATTCTTTCACTATTCATTTTTTCAAGTATGATGGTGATAATAAATAACAAACTAAATACATACTGGATAGCGGATATCATGGAACAATTTGATTGTTAGTATCTGTCCTTGTTTGCTTCATAGCAGAGAGGTTAATTCAAATGTGGTGCTTTGGGTAACAAATACTAATAAGAGATGTTCTCTTCTCAGTATGTGTTTGTAAGTCTCATTAATGATAATGGAAGTTATGCGCCTGCAGGAGAATGAAAGGAGAGTACATCTATCATGTCAATGATCCATGAAGTTAGAAGAAATTATATAGTCTGCTATAAAGTTGCTGAAGGAGTCATTATAGCCTATTAGGTAAATAATGTGTTTTTTAAAAGTCTTTACACAGAATATGCATGTAGCTAATAAACTATAAAGCTCAGATGGAGCCATTGTATTATTATTGAGTTACTGTGCTTTAAGACAATGATCTTCAGCTGAATATCCAGGCAATGTTTTCAGGAGAAGAACAAACAGTTTACTGCAGCTATCTGATGGCTGTGCATCACACCTATTCGTTGGAGTGTGCCTATAGCAATCTGCACAGCAACAGGTGACAGCAACCATAAAACAACTTCTGGGTGTGACTTACAGATCTTTTGACAGACCTAATAAGTGGCTTGATCCAAAAATTCACATCCAAGAAGCCAATTAAGCTTTGAAAAGGGGAAAAAAATTCGTTGAACCAATACAGTGTCAAGACTGTAAACCACTCTCAGTTGCCAGGAGAGAGGTACCAGAAGTAGAGTGCACTACTTACAATATAATTGAAGGAGACATTTGGGGCACTTCTTTAAGGATGCTGCAGTTTATCTTTTGCAACATTTAGTGGTAAGACACCTGATCTCAACAAGCTGATATAAAGCACAGAGGTTATGGTGTGTAGGTTCCCTAATGAAGAAAGTTAAATGTCTTTGAAGCCCTGTCTCCGAAGCTATTACCTGGAACAGTGAGCTGCTTTATAGCTAGCAGAGGAGAAAGAAACAGTAGAAATCTAGCTAAACTTCCCTCACCCAAGAGTTACAGCAGTGTCCTGGGTGCATGTATAGCAAAGGTGATTTTTCTTTCTAGCAACTCAGAATCTCAGCCCTTTAGAATATCTGCAAAACAGCCAAGACAGATGGGTAATGTCACAAGTTGTGAAGTGACTTGTCTGAAGTTAAGCAGCTGATTAGGGAACAGCAGAGCCAAGATTAAATCTAGGTATTTCAGCATCTGCCCTGTAGGTCCATCTCATAGACCCCAGTGCTTTTTTAGCTCCTGAAGATTGTTCCGATTTTACATGAACTCCAAATAAAAACTATTCTTTTTTTTTTTTTCTTTTTTCCTTCTTTTTTTTTTTCACTGAGCCTACTTTATTCTGAGTGTGAAATATCACAGTAACTCCAGAAACATTACAGGGAAGAACTTTATCTGTGCCATTTTAGTATGCTAACTAATGCAAAAATGAGATGCTTATATCTTCTTTTAGATACATCATTGATATCCAGCATAATTGTATCTGGGACAAGTCTTACCTTTGGGGGAAAGGGTATGTATTTACCTAGATCTTCAAAAGTTAATGTCTTTGCAACATGATAAAATGTGTCCGTAGAAAGAGATTGTTTCTCATCAATTTTCGCAATAGCTGTGAATAAAAACAGAAGAGTTGTTTCCAGGTGTATATACATATATCCATCTGAAAAAGGAAAAAAACTGTTGAGGGGAGGGAAGGAGCTGTTTAGCAGCTGCCTGCTTGTTTGGCCTAGCAGTCATTGTTTGAATTCTGTGTAAGTGACTGCTATTGAAGTGCACTCTTTCCAGCATCTTGAATTCCATGTTATTCATTATATAAATATTTTTATTTCCATCATGTCCAGTTGCCAGCTTGCTTCTGCCAGCTGGTTGAAGTGTTGTTGCTTGTGCACTTGGAAATTGGGAGAAAATAAGGAGGCAGGTACTTTTGCAAAGTTGAGGTGTGGGTCACTTTATACATTTCTGATGCAGTTAGTATAATTCCTAATTCTGCTGTAGGAAATCATTGGTAAAATAAATGTGTAGGATTAACTTTCTTCAAAACATGTGCCAGTATACTGAATGGTGGTTTAACACTGCAGTGCAATGAAAGCTTTATCAGTACTAAACGAAAACCAAAGGTTTCCAGCCAAATATCTCATTTGGATTCATCTGCTGTGGCAAAATAGCTAATTGCTTCCATAAATTAAAAATTATGATGATTAATTCTGTCATCTATACGCTTCAACATTTGAAATTTGAAATCTATTCCTGTCTTATTAAATTTTTGAGAAGATTTGGCATCTTCAGCCAGGGAAGATCAAATCTTTAGATAGAGCATATCTAATTCAAGACTGGCAAAATATTATTCTGTTAATACAATAGATTTCACCTTTTGAAATCTGCTTTTCTTTTTTTCATTTCAGATAAAAATTGGGCAGTTTTGCCATATGAAAGTCATCAGATCAATATATGGAAGCTTGGTAAAGGCTTACATAAACAGGTAAGTTACGCCTTCACAATTCCAGGTTAATAGGTCTTCTATAGCAATGTGACATCAGAAGCACCTAGAAAGGTGATACACTGAGAGGAAAAATGACATGATGAGAGGAGAAATGCAGGGCAGGCAAAAAGACTAGAATTGGATCAGCATGGAGGAAGGAAGGATAGGAGGAAGGTGATAAGCAGACAAAAGTATATAATCCAGGACATGAAAGAGTTAATGAAGCTTGACAGGAAAGAGGCTTAGAAAGAAATTAATGTATTCAGTGTATGAGGACCTTCAGAATTTTATTCCATTTTCTGATTCTTGTATTTGGAAATACTTACATTCAGGACTCTCCCTGAGATCTGTAACAGTAACTGAGGCAGTGGCTGAAGGTGAAATTATAGCTTTTTCTATAGAGAGAACCTGGTATCCTCTATGCCCAGGGTAAAGATGACTTCAAGAACTCTTACACCCGAGGAAAGACTGTGGTTTAATCTGTAAGACAAATTTTTTGATGATTGGTGAAATGACACTTTAAAACAATAGTTCTGAACTTGTTATGGAAGGCTTCTGTTGAAGGGATATTATTATGTATATATTATTTATGATCACTTGATATTAACAGATCTCCCCATTTAGACATTCATACCATGGCTAAGTGTAGAAATAGGAATTTGCATGTGCAGCCAGTAGCCAGTTTTAAGGTGAGTTATTAAGGTTTTCCAAAAATCCCTGAGGTTTTCTGGGCACATGACACAGAAAGCTTGAACTGACGTACTTGTTGAGTGGGACTTTGTACAGGGGACAAAGGGAATGTTTTGTCCTAGAGTACAGGTTGCCCATTAATTATGACTGGACCAGTTTTTGACCAATCAATATTTAGTTTTCATCCAATCTACTTCATGAAGGTGGACTTTTATAAGCAAAAGTAGCAAAAGTACATTGATATTATTTCAGTGTAAAAGTTTGATAATGTTTAGATAAGATGCAATAGAAACAGAATGCTTGTCAGCTAGTCTTATTGGAATACTTGTCATTGTGCCTTGATTAGTGTTTTTGCCAAGTACAGAAGAACCATTCATAAAACTTCATATGTCCAAAAGGAGAGATTAAAACAACAAGCAAAATGTACTTGCCAATATTCTACATAGAAATCAACTCAAGAACAGAAAGTGATGCATTTATGGATTTACATCTTCCTGACAGTCTTCAGCTGTATATCAGTCATGATAACAGATGCCATATTATCCTGAATCCCAATAATGCATTTGGAAATTGCTGTAATTTATCAAAGATGGAACACAAGTTAAGTTTTGGCAATAAATGAGCTTTGAGGGGCTTGGATCTCTATTCATGGCATGTTTCATTTGCCTAATAATATTGCAGGTTTTGGAAGGCAAAGAAGAAATTAGCAGTATGTAAATGGGTAAATTTACCTGTGGTTTGGTACTATATCAAATGCACTTTTGCCTTTCCTTCACCTATCTGAAAGGGCAGTGACCCAGTAGTCTGCATTTCTTATCATAACACAAGACATAAATTAGTGAATCATGGCCTCTCCGAGAATAAACCAAAAATACAACTTTGTTAAATGCATATGCTCCCAAAACATCAGATTTTAAGAAAACCTCTTCAAAATTCTGATCTAAATTTTCAGAACTGGCCATTATCTTTGGGTGATGTTATACTTTGCCTTGGTCCTTCTTTTGTATTGCATCATTTAAAGAATAATAGTAATAAATAAAATCACTGAGTGATAGTACAAAAGTAGCAATTTCCTCAAGTGATCTATTTAGATTGGACAATGGGGCTGGGAGACAATGACCTTATTTTGGAAAAATTACACAATTCAGAAAGCATTGCTGGCTACTCTATCTTTAAAAAGAGTACCTGGGATAACCTAAAATCCATACAAATGAGCAAAAATTGCAAAGAGATGGGGAGTCACTCAGACTGTTGTAGGGTTTTTTGCATGTACAAAGATGTCATTTTATGCTTATTCTATATTTGCTAGTAGAGTTTAAATATTTTGTTTTGACAATGTATGTCTTCTGGATTCTGGATCTCAGGTCCAGTCCTGCATGTATACCCTTAACTTTTCTAAAGAAAGAGGCTTGGTCAGTAATTTCTCTGATAGGTGCAAAGTGAATCACAGATAAATGTTACCAGTATCTATTTCATTTAATTCCATACCACTGCAAATGGATGATGAATTTCATTACAGTGTCCTTCACTGCCACTACAGAGTAGTAACTAATTTAATCTGCCACTAGATGTCATTTCTTTTTCATGCAAACATGAAAAATGACAATTTCTACTTTAAAAATTCCTTTAAAGATACAGGTTTTAAAATAATTAATTTCTGTATTCATAACTTAAACAATGTCTTTCTCTTCATCGCTTTCACATATGAATGAGATGTTATAAACTTACTGAGGACTTTCAGCAGATCTGTCTGTGCTTAAAAGAAAATGTGAAAAGATTTCATATGCTCAAGCAGTGTGTTGTTGCTCTGTTTTGATAATTAGTGATTCAATGTGGTAGATGTTGATTCTGTTAGGTGAAATTTCATGGCAGTATTGGAGGTTCAATGACACCAACACCTAGTTCTGTATTTGTTCAGCCCCAAATCCTGTTTCATTAAACCACAGAACTGCATTTGCTTAGTGCATGTTGCTTGTATGCTCAGAACCAGTTTCTTTGCTGTCTTTTTCTCACAGCCTGTCTCATCTTTTAAAGTTTCCCTTCATGGCTACCCAAACTCTGCAAAGCAAAAGGCAATGAAATTCTTGAACTTTTGTGCCTTGCAGGAGGCTTCATTCTAGAAGTTACAGGTGCTGGTATAGGCCTTTATTCTTTTGAATATCTGTGCCCATTAAATAGTGTAGATGTTTCTATATATTGGGATGAAGATTTCTGAAAAATCCAGTCTACAGCAAAGATTGTGTTACATTTTCTTTCAGCAGTCACAGATTCACTTTGTAAATTATGTTGGAATTTTTTTTTTAAATAGTCATACAACATTATTTTAATTTAATTATTATTTTGGCTGTGCTTAAACATTAAGTTGAATATACACTACAATAACAATAATAATAATAAAAAGTGTCACAGTCTTTATGATAATAACTGGATAGCCTTTAGCATGTATTTCACTGTTCTAGTCACTGGCTTTCATTAAGGGTTCTGGGCAAGGATGCAGCACTGATTTTTCAAGTATTCTCTGCAATCATTTAAATAAAATCAAATATAACAAAAATGTATTCAATAAACCATGTCAATCTACACCCTCTTTTTTCTGTAATCTGTGATCACAGCAGGGACAATGACTTTCTGTTTCTTCATGAAAATAAGATGAATTTGAAATGAGAAATATAGTCTAATATATATTAGACTCATATTAGCATATCATATATGGTCATGTATTTTAAATGGTCATATCCTTTTAGATCACAGACAATTTACTGTTGATAATATTCTTCTTGAATATTTAGATACCATATTGTTGTTGCCATATTCGTTTCCTAACACTTCTGTTCGGTATCAAATATTGAATAATTTCCTTTAAATTTTGCCTCACCATTTTAATCTCCTTTATCAAACTTCAAGTTTTTTTGTTGAAAAATGTAAATCTCTGATGGATTTTTATACTGTATTATTAGGAAACCTTTCTTTTTATTTGGAGCCAGATTATTTAAAACAAAATCTATAATGTATCAAATTTACTTAAAATACTAAAAAGTAGTTAAGTCTCTTGTACAACACAAATATTAAAATTCAAATATTGCAGAATGCTTATAGAAACCACCTTCCTTTATGGATTATCTCCCTAATCCCTAGACCTGTTATTTTAGACTCTACTCCTTCCAAAATGTCCCTTGGGGAGAGGGTGGTTGGGGGTGTGGAGGTGTGGTTGTTTCTGTGTTTCAATTAGAAACATGTTCTGTTAGCACAGTATTGATATAAGGTGGTCTGGGTCATTGGCTGTGTTTTGACTCTTCTTTCCCTACCAGCATGAAGTCTCCCACTGAATTGTTTCAATGTAGTAGCAGAAAATTGGTACTAATCTGTAGAAGTGTCAAATAAATAATGCTAGTGTGGAGGAAGTTCTGGCATGATCAGAGATATGACATCTTGAAACATCACATTTCAATGCAATTTCTTTTTTCTCTACTCTAGAGCTGATAGGTGTTTTATAAGTCACTCACCTATTCCTTAATTTGATTTGAGTACAGCCTTTTACATGAATTTTAGCCCGTGCTGTGTCAGCTAGATCAATAGCCCATAAACATTCAAAACCCTTGGCTGGAGTTGTCAGTTATCTGGAGAAAGGAATCAGTCCTCTGATGACAGGTATCAGGCACTTTTTCATGTTTCATCCCTGCTAGTTTGATTGCAGCACAGTTTGAAAGACTCTGGTCATAAGACTCCTTCTTCTAGGTTTCAAGAGTACCAATATTACCACTTTCTTCCTCTTAAACATTAACACTTCCAGCATAAGATAGATGTCATCTAATTTACTAAGATTACCATATTGACATTTAAAATAGTTCTTGTTGTGTACTTTACTATTTAAAGAGTTTCCCTCCATGATCCTTCATTATGAGTTAGCTTTCAAATGGCTGCTCTGTGACCATTCTTCCTGTTTAGTAGTTAATATTGTCTCAATTAATATGTGTGACATGGATGCATTTAGTAACTCATAGGTACTAGTCCCTGAATGTTTCAGGAAATTTTCTATTATTGTTCAGGGTAGCAGGAACTAGCCTGAAATATTTCATATTTTATGCAAGCAGTTAAAACAAAATATCTTCTATTGATTTATAGTACAGAAGAGATATTTCCCAGCATAGCTGATGCAAATGATGAAGTTGGCTGTTTCCAGTTCCTCAGCTGTGGCAAATTCATCTTTCTCTCCTGCAACTAATTAATCTTTTGAAAATTTCAGTGCCTTCAAATACACAAAACATAGGTTTTATCCTTTCATTACGGAAAAAATATATTAGGTTATATGGAGGAAAAGACTCATACAGGTAAACTACAATAATATTTAGCCCCTAACCACTTCTCCAATGATTTCTCATTTCTTCTTGGAACTATGGTATGGTTGGATAAACGGCTCCTACAGGTTTTCCTTTAGTTTTCCCATTTTTTTAGTCTTTTTACCAGTCTACTTTAAGTCTAAATTTAAAAAAAAAACAAAACAAAACAAAAACCAACAACCCTGATATATGATTTTCACATTGACTAAGTAGAGTTAGAGATATAGTAATTTCTTCATGCTTGATCCTGTAGATGCTGATTTTCATCTTTAGTCAACCACATTTGAGAAGAAATTTATGGTCTCATTCAACCAATTGTTACCATGCTTGCTGAGTCATCTGTGTTTAAGAGAGCAAAGAGTGATTCAGGCTGCCTCCAGTTGAGTGGGACCTTGGTACTTAGAGGGTGGTAGAAGAGAAAGAATGGCAAGGGACCCACTGGAAGCCTTCTGAATGTAATCTTTCAATCTTTCTTCATTCAAAGCTGTCCATGGAAGGGACATCCAGGGCTATGTTTCCTGGGGAATCCTAGTGGATGCATTCAGATTTAAGCACCTGTGACTTCCATGGACTGCATATCACCTTTTTAATGATAAAGTTACTGTTTTCTTAGATAACCCCCCAAAACCTTCATTGAGCTACATGCTAGCTGTTTTGTCTGTCAGTCCTATTCCTGCAGTTACCAAAGAGGGGGCACAGAGTACTGTGTGTGTTTTCTTCAAAAATGTGAGGAAATACATCATTTATAAAGGTTGAGACAAACCCGAAAAGGACCCAACAGACTGGCTAACAGGGCAATATAAACTGCTTGTCTTTCTTCTGAATGAGCAAGCTGTAGCAGGAGCCAGCATCCATCTTTACTGCTGTGGTGGCTGCTCTGAATGTGGCCTTAAGATACTAAATGCTGGATTGTATATCTCCATGGATGGCTGCAGACACTCCTGATTGCTGTGCTTTGAGTTCACTGAATGCAAGCCAGGTCTGTGCAGAAACTGTACTCGCATTAGTGTAATGATGAGTTGGAACTAATAGACATTGGTAAATCTGAATACATTTCATACTCCTAAATCCCTATTTCCTTCTTAAAAACATGATTTTTTACACTGAATCAACATACATGCTTAACTGTTTTTGAAAAAGACCAGAATAATAAAATACTTACCAGAGTATAACTAGCTCTTGATCCTGAATAGTCATGAGAGATTGCAAAATAGCTCTGTAATTAACATTATCATATTAATATCATCGATTTAAGTTCTTAGCAATACTGACCATCAATTTCCTAATGAATCTAACAGTATTGGCTTTAGCCAGATACATTACTCATGAAAAACATAGCTCTGAGATTTAAGAAAATTCATTCCTCTGCAGTTCTGAAGTAGAACAGTGATTTTTTCCTCCAATCAATAAATACAAATAACAGACATTATTAAGATTACTCTGAAATTGCACATTCTTTACTTCATTTTAACTGGAGGTCTAGCACAAGTTTGCTTTATTTAATTACACCAGATTAGATTTCTTTTAACAGCTAGACAAGCTAAAGCTGATGTGAAATGGTATTCTCAGTTTGATAGGTAGACAGTAAGTTATGAAGATGTGAGTATACAAAGTACTGTAGTTAATTTTAACCGTTTTTAAAGTCGAATTTCTGATAACACCAAGGAGTTGAAAATGAGTATTTCTTTAGTAGAATGCAGTATCAGCATGCTTTTTATCTTTGCTGTAGGCTATTGACTGTAAGATCATCAATTTCACATAGCATTTATAGTCAATATGTTGAAGAAATTAAAACCATTCCAGTTTAGCAAAGTAATGGGTAGATTACCTGAACAGATTAAATGCTACAGTTGTGATTCATCTATATGTCTTTCATAGTTTCATTTATACTTCTCGCAAGACACTAAATATTGCTTCAAAGCATATTGCTATCATAAGCACAAATATTTTGTAGTCTGTAAAAGATCAGTTATTCTATTGTAACCTCCTACAAATCAGCAGTTTTTATGTATATTATACAGTATATATTTGTTATCTGTTCTTTACTGAAACAGATTTGTAGGGTTGTTTTAGCCAGTATCAGCACTGGTATGATCATATTAAGTAATTTTATTTTTTTTTATTCCAATAGTTATCTGAAAAAAAACCCCAGTAAACTCCTATAGTTATAGGTGATTTTTTTTCCGCTTTGCACTGGTACTTGCTTTAAGGAAACGAGTACAGGAACATAAAGAAGTCATTTGTGCCTACTGTTTTGTTGGCTGGTTTTTTTTTTTATCTTTTCCATCATCTTCAATTTATTATTTTTTTTTCCTGGGAACAGAACAAACGAATCTGAGAGCAATGCCAAAGTAAAACTGGGCTAAGGGAAGGTATTATCCCCTAATGGTCCTTAATGTAGTATAGGTCGGTACTAATTACTCATTACTCAGGAGTTTCAACTGCATTCACTGCACACATTAATTCCCGTTACTTGTGTGCTCTGAAGGCACAACACTATAGGCATTAAGATTTAAAGATTTTTTTCTCTTCTCCTGTTTTGTCTTTTCATAGACTATAAGTCAATATAAAAGCACCAGTAGGTTTAATGAGTTACAAAATATTGGAAATAATCACAGCACTTCTTCTACACTTCCTCTCCTTTCAACTAGAACTGATTTGGGAGCACTAACCACATGCATTGGAACCCAGGAATTACTTTAACTCACCATTTTATTCTGCAAAATAAGTACACTTAGATGTGACTGTGTTCCTGACTTTTTGAGAAAACAAATTTCTGATGCTGGTTTTCTGACAAGTTTATAAAGAACCTTATTCTGAAGACTTTAATCTGTATTAAATTTCTATAACGTTGGCCAATTAATCTAGAAGTTACTAATAACTTAGCAAGAAGTTGATATGGCAGACCTGCAAATAAGAAAACTGCAGAAACCTCCACCCCTTAAACATGGGATGTTGAAAAATTTTCAAATCCATAGTTAAATATTAACCCAAGTATTGACTTAATGTAAAAATTAATGCTTGATTTACAGATTCATTATGGATCAAAGCTAAAAAATGAAGGAATGAATTTATAAATATCCTGAAGAGGAACTGGAATATCATTAGACAGTTTGGTGATGCTGCTAAGTTATTAGAAAACATGATTTTTGAGAGTTTATAAAGACCTTGTGATCATGAGTAGATAGAGTATGAAAGTGTCACATAAAATACAATGTAAATGGATACAAAAATCTGAAAAAGCTTTTATATGTCTGGATACAACACTAGATCATGAACTAAACATTTTAGTTCTATTATTCTAGTCCAGAAAAAAGGACTAGAATATTTCAGTGGAAACATACAATGCTGAGCCGGACCCATCAAAGTGAAGCACAAAAATTAAACAGAAAATAAACCAGAAAATGGCATTCCACTACTGTAGAGAAAGATCGTCTGCATCTTGGGTACTATTTGCATGACTGCTTCCCCAGACAAGGATGGCAAGAGTAGTCAGACAGACTGATTGGCTTCAGTGGCTAAGGGGATTATGGCATTTATCCTGAAAAAAATAGTTACAGAGAGAGACTATGAGAAAAGTCTATAGAATCCTAAGGGATGTGAAAAAGTTGAACAGATATGTTTAAATGTATTTCCATAAACCAGAAAGAACCTATATGAAATTAAGCTTATTCAGGACAAGTTTGTATAATATATAGCTCCAAAAGTCTTTGACATGCTACTTATTGGATGATTAAATTTTTATTTGGATTGTGAAAGCAGTTGAACAAATTCACCAAAGAAAAATTCCTCACTGCCTAATAAGGTAAAATCTGCCACTTCTAGGTTAGATTTTCTGAACTTTAATTGCTAGAGGCTATATAGGGAAAGCATCTCTACTGCTTGTCGTGTTCAGCAGATACCTGTCTTTGATACCTGCTATTTTCTACTATCATAGACAGAGTCTATGGATAGACCAACATTTTTTTCTGATCCAGCTTGATCATTTTTATGTTCTCTTTTTTTCATCTTCTTAAAAAAAATCTGCTTTAACAGTCCACGAGCTTAGTCCTTTTTAGTCTGTTGACATCTCTAGAGGAGGCTTTTTAATCCATTATTAGTAGCAAAAGCATAAAATTTTAACAATTCTCTTTCCAGTTCCACAAGAAAAAAAATAACTATTACTTTGCTATACAACATAAATATTTATATATTAGGAATCACATAGTTCTCAGCTAAGGTGTCCCCAGTTCTAGCTCACATAAAGGAGTGTATAATTTCAGTATGAAGCTTTTGAAGCATATGGATTCAATTCTTGGTTTTCTAGGGAGCCAAGTGATATTTAAGGGACTGAAGAGGACTTTCTTCAGCTATCATTTGGTGTTTAACTGAGTGTAGGAATCTAATCTCTTTATGGACACTTTTGAGTTGATGAAATTATTTGTCAGACAGACCTTTAATTTACTTGATCTTATAATGTGTCTAACCAAGAGGGCAGGTGCACTGCATGGTATGCTTCCCAGATCATCCTGAGAAGGAAAGCTTATGACAAGGATTTTTACTCCCATCCTGCCTAAGTACCACATTTTTTCCCATTTGAAGTAACTTGAACTGGAGCCAGAGAAGACATCAACACTTTGACCACAGTCTGGATGTATGTCAAAATGTCACCTGTATGCACACCAAAATTAGGAACTCTAGGGCTCTCCTATGTCCCATACTGTCATTGTTAATGACTAGACTCCATGATCTTAAAGGTCTTTTCAAATCTATGCAATTCTGTGATTCTGTATGTATCCTGATTTAATATGCCTCCTCAAAGGCACTTAAGGTATTTTGGGGGGGGCTATATTAAGTGGCCTTATACATGCTAACTCAATCAGCTAAGGTTGTTGTCCAAACAGAATTAACATGATAATCCTTCCTCCTTGAAGGAAGAGTAACATGGGGATAATATTTTTCATAAATAGTAATAAACCAGATTGTTTTCTTAGGGAACTCTTCTCCAGATAGAAACCACTAAGTCAAATGTAATGTTTCATTCACACTCCATATAGAATCATCTTATTATTCCCTGTGGTGTTTTTCCTGAAATTAGGCAAAGAACTGCTTATGGACCTCGAGGTGAATTCAGACCTCTAAAAAATTAAAAAACACAAGCTTCAGAGCACGGGAGATAATCCTTTGGTAAAGAAAGCAGGAAACAATCCCACCCACAACACTTCTTTATTTTCAAAGAAATGTAGTTTGTTCAGATATTTTGCAACAAGTATAAAATTCCTTTTCTGTTGACATTTCTGTGAGTTCAGTTCTGCAATACTTTTTGTAAACAAAGGGTTTTTTTTTAATATAAGATGTACAGTAAATCTCTTCACTTTAAAAGCCCTTTCACATCATTGTATTTTGAAAGTCTACACAGAGCAGTGACAGAAATCTATGGGAGCTTTACCATTTAGTTAAAGGGAAGCAGGATCGGGTCCTTACTGATTCAGTGTGATTAATATGTATGATGCTTCTGCAGTTAGTGCAGCTTCTTGAGACTTGTTTTTGTAGTTAACTGTAGGAAGAGAACAACAAAGGTCTGCATTTCTTTGTGCAGACAAACATGTCCATCAAGTTTTCCTTTTCTATTGTCATATCTAAACAAAGCTCTTTTGATATGAGATCACTGGTGCTGACATTAAGTGATCATTTATAAAACAAACCTCAACATCTTGAATGCACCTTTGGAAAAGAGTGCCCAACGTCAGTTCTGAATAGAAAACTAATCATTCTGTTTTATCTGCATGCCAGAAGGCTTAATTCCAACCTGGTTTCACAGAAGGGAATTTGGTGATGTGTGTTACTGCCCTGAGGCCTATTTTCACATACTGGACAGCTCTGACTATGAAGCATTGTATAAAAATATTTCGGTTTGCAGTGCCTTAAGGGACTTATTTTTAATGGAGTCAGTAGGGAATGCTCTGTATTTCTCCCTAAAAAAAGGCACAGTTTGTCTGAGTTTATAAATAGGCATGGATCTCTTTTATTAAACATTATATTTACCATAGAAACATGAATTTCTGCGTTTGGTAATTGTTTCAGTTTTAGAAACTCATGACACACCCAGTCATATGGTATGTGTCTATCATTCTTTTGTGTGATTGTTAATTATATTACCTGTTGCTAAGGTACTATAGATGAATTATATACTTTGATTCAGAATTATTTATGATGACACTGATTTTAGAATTTCTAAGCCAACTAGCTTTCGTTTGATTATTTCATACATCTTTCCCTGAAAATGGAACTATATTGGACCTGAAAGGTTCATTAATAAGTACACAGAATTTTAATCCTTGAACATGCTTTTAGCTCTTATGGGTTTGAACTGGTGACTTCTTGGATATGGTCTCTGAAACCGCTTTTGGTGCTTCATCCTAACAGCTTATAAAAAAGTTCTTGCAAGAAGGATTGTTGGTTCTATTTTTATATTTCTGAATCTGATTTGGTGAAGTTAAAGAAATATATGAGGTTTAAAGAAAACTAAAATCAGCTAAAATCAGGTAGATACAGCTTTCTATAGTGAATGTGGAAGTCGATAAGGTCACAGTGCTCAGTGCTATTATTTGTTATTATGGAAGCCAAGCCTTCATTTTCTTATTCTTGTCTTTTACCAAAATAATTGCTGAAACCAACATGGACAGTGATGTCATGTGGTGTCAGGGAATGCAGAGTCACATCTAGTTCTATGATGAGCTGCAGACCCATTATATTCTGCTAGGTTTTTACCTGACATTGATTGTAATCTAATAGGTGTTGTAGATAAAGCAATGACCCTATTTTGTTTCATTTTGTGTTTACTGGGGCCCTGACCCTGGCCACTTTTGTGAGGCAGAATTTCTAATATCATTGCGTGACCTTGCACACCCTATGAGATAATAAGAAGCAAAGAGGGTTTTGATTGATGCCTAACACTTTCCATTAAAATGTACTCTGATAATATTGGTTAAAGTTATTAGCCAAGCTTCTGGATAGTGTGAATAAGTGGTGTCCTCAGTCTACCCAGATATACTGGGTAGACTACCCAGATACAATGGACCAGATTTGCAATACCCTCACCCACACTGAGAACACATATTTTCTACACATGCTCTTTATCCACTGGAACTTCTTGTAGAGTAACATGCCATAGTGTTTCATAACATCAGTGTAGAATGGTTTGGCATATATGAAGTGCTGGTATTTGGCTTTTTTGGCAAGCTCCATGAATAACAATATTTTTTCCTACTGTATTAATCTAAATTTTTCGTAATCTCTTTTCCCATCTCTTATTCTTAAGAGTACGTGTAAATAA
Organism: Chloroceryle aenea; assembly: GCA_013399075.1. Taxonomy (NCBI): domain Eukaryota; kingdom Metazoa; phylum Chordata; class Aves; order Coraciiformes; family Cerylidae; genus Chloroceryle; species Chloroceryle aenea. The sequence continues at coordinate 204,988 of VWZY01013532.1, read as the reverse complement.
GAAGCCCTACATAGGATTATAATTCTTCTTATAGGCTGAGCAACCCTGCATACTTATCATCTGATAGGGGGCTGATATATATGCTACCCATTTCTAGGTGTATTTCACTTGCCACTGGGGAGTGCATTTAACTTTGTATTTATGGTTTATGGTTTGTATTTTTTTGGTTGGTTGGGTTTTTTTGTTTGTTAGTTTTTTTAGTTTAGGTTTTGTTTATTTTTTCTTTTGCCTTATTCCTTGAGCTCTTGTCTGCCAGACAGTATTTGTGTAATTTTCCATTTCACTTTTGCAGTTTCTCAGGCTCATAGTCTGTATTTTTTTTTGATGTAAGTAATAATAGTAGGTTGATAGTAGAATATTGTTTCAAGCTTATTAATATGTATGATGCTTTTTCTTACCTCTCTTTTTCAGTGCCTTGAAATATACTTTTGTAGTTTTTGGCAGGTGAGGAAAGGGTTGGTGTGGTTATCAAATCTTTGGAGTAGAACAGCGAGTGGGGGAGTGGTGGGGAAAGTTAATGTGGAAAATTCAAGTGTAGAATGACGAAATTTGAAAGAGAAAGGGGAAATAATATGGGAAAAATATTAAATGTCTGTTGATCCTTGGTAGTGATTCTAGAATAAAATATGAAACATAAGGGAATTTGAGAAACTAACCTATGGAAGATGGTACTAAACAACTGTTAGGGGAAAATGAGTTGTAATTTTGAGACTGGAGAAAACTTTAGAATGCAATATTATGAGAAGGAGAACATAATACTGAAAGTACAATTTTCTCCTCTAAGAAAATAATGATTAAGGAACTGAAAAGGTAAACTGAGGAAGTGCGGTGAATCTGTTTGATGAACAGAAGGATTATAAAGCTAACAGGTAGACTTATTTCCCATGACAGGGGATAGAACACAGTATGAAATAACATATTCTGAACTGAGGAAGATACATTACTGGGACAGGTAAAATTTAGACTGTGGTTTTAACCTTACTTGATGTAATTACAAAAAGCTTCAAAGCATTTTATTCAGTACAGATAAGATGGATGTCAAGCAGAGACCTAAGTCTGAAAATTATGTGCTAGGATTACATACACACTGAAAAGGACACATGAGATGAACTGAGCAAAATATTACACAATTTACACTGGCTTTATATGTTAAAGCATAGGTTGATTAATCTCCACTTGTGGGAAATAAATAAGCTTTAGTGTTAGTACATATAAGCTACTAAGTGACAGTAAGGTTGCATGTCTGAATCTAAGGGTACAGATTGACAAAGCAAAATGTGAGGCATGGAAATAGGTTTTAGTCTTAAGTGTCCTATCAGTAACTATGATGAAAATCTGGAGTAATCCAAATGCATGAACCCCTGTTAATATTTTGCTTCTACCAGAAAGTTTAAAATCTAATGCATATCTAACAATGCTGCTGGTTTTAATTTTTATTTATAAGGGTTTACATGGATCATAGACAAAAGCACTGCTGATACAAGTGGAAAAGTACTAACTGGTTTTTTTTTTTTCAAATTCAATGATTTAGAAGTATTTGCAGCTACTGCAGTCTATACTGTAATAATATTCTAGAAATAGAGAAATAGTAAATCCAGATAAAAATAAAAGTTTTCTGTAAAAGAGTAGAACAACTTGGTAGAGATTTTTGCAGTCTGTTATGTATTCCTATTTGTAGGTTTGTCATGAGGCTGAAAGTGATTGATAATGTCAGGGTAGACATAAATGATGTGCTGTGTTCTCTGCCAGGATATGAGCTGGCATACTGACTTTGGTTCTGACTGGCTGTCGTGGGTTGACCCTGGCCAAAACCCAGCAACTTGCTCAGTCCCCCTCCCCAGCAAGATGAATGAGAATGAGAAGAGAAAACTTGAGAAAAACTCGTGGGTTGAGCTAAAGAGAAAAGAAAAAATAAAAGAAAAAAGTGGTGCAAAGGCACAATCCCTCATCACCTCCCACAAACAGACCAATGCACAGCCTGTCTCTGAGCAGTGACTAGATGGGAAAAACCCAGACCTTGAATTTCTTTGTTGCTGAGCATGATGTTGGATCAGGGGTTGGACTCGATGATCTTGGAGGTCTTTTCCAACCCAATCTATTCTATGATTCTATGTTATATGGCTTGGAATACCCATTTGTCAATTTGGGTCAGATGTCCTTACTGTGTCCCCTTACAGTCTACTGTCCACTCCCAGCCTTCATGCTGGTAGTGGGGCAGAGTGAGAAACAGAGAAAGCCTTGATGTGATTGCTCAGCATATAGATAAAACTTTGGTCTGTATCAACACTGTTTAGTCACAGATTCAAAACATTGTCATACAGACTGCTGTGACGAAAGTTAACCCCATCCCAGACAGACCCACTACACTCCCTTGTCTGTGCTCCTGTATACCACTTTAGAGTAATCATTGTGTTATCCTCACATTCTTGGTGATCAAAATGGTTTGGAAAGCATTATGGGGTGTTTAGTACAGGGTGATTTTCAGTGCTTATGACATTTATTAATTTGTAAACCAAATGATGCATCACTTATAGCTTTGCATCTCTTCATTCATCATCTGAATGATTAAAGTTTGTGTCAATACTACTATGGTAAACAGGCAAATCAAATCCTTACCTATACTGGAACAAACAAGGCAATTTTTGTCCTTGCCTGAAAGGACAATGTCATTGCCTTGAGCTTCCATCTATCATTACCATCAGTTAATTAGAATTAGAATGAAGAAAAGCTTTAAATGCCCTCACTCTGATTTATCATTCAGGACTTGTTCAAGCATTATTACAACTGTCAATCATTTCACTTCTTCAAAGATGTTTATAAAAACTTTTATAAGTATTTTTTCTGTAGAGTTCAATAGCAGGAGGTAGTGAGTCCCTTCTGTGTGCTGACATTTGAGTGTTATCTCAAAAATGCTTTCTCAGGCTCCTTGTAATCTCATTTTCCCTTTTGAAATAATGTTGTCTTTCTCCTGGAGAGGCAGTATTCTGCTACTTCAGTTACAGATATTCCTAAAAAAGGTCTGATAAACAAGGAAATAAAAGCATAAGGGTGTTTTTATCTAAAAGAACTATTTTTAAAGTGTATTAATAAATCAACTGTGTTATTTAATGTAACAAAGTATTTGAATTTGATATTATTTGTCAAAATAAACAGAAGTCAAAGTTCTTTCTCCTTTAAGTCTTAAAACCATGACTTTGGGTCAGTGAAGTCCAAATAACAAAGATGTGAGCTTTCTCCAATCACAAAAGAAAACTGTAAACTCCCAGCAGCATTTTTTTACTGCTTTTTATTTGTTGTGGATAAGTATTTTCTTTCTTTGGGGAAAGGCTGCTGAAAGAATAGTATGTGATGGGAAACTATGGTGAGTGAAACAGCAGCCATCTGTGGAAATGCTAGCTGCTGGGAAGAGGCATTTACCATGTAAAATTAATTCCTGTTCCACACAGGCCAAAAATTACCTCTGGAGATTATATCCGGTGTGTAAATTCTGTGGGTGTTCACATATACACATAAAATTGGGCGAACAAGAGACTTTCTCATAAATGTCAAATCATCCTACTGCAACCTTAGTGGTTTATAAATAAATGTTTGATTATAATCCTGGAGTGGATTTCTAAGAGCAGACAAGACTAAAAGCAGTTTTGAGCAAACTTTAGCTTCTGTTTGTAGTATTCTAAAAATGAAATGTCACACACATCAACATCAAACACAGTACTTCAACAGGAAACCACCCTACCACAAAATCCACCATAACAATTTCTCTGGCTTTTTTATATTTTATTTCCACTTTTAAAATGTGGGATAGCTGTGTTTTGCAGTAGTGATACAATGATAAGTTTCTAGATATAGAGAAAGAACAACCTGCTGCTGGTGCAATGTTGTATATCCAGCCTGAATTTGCCTTGACTGTTTTCTCTGTTAGTTGGTCTATAACATTAAATTTTAAGGAAAATTATTGATATGTACTCTGCGGTAAAGCCAAATGGAGATGGGTTTATGATCACTGATGTCAGGTTTAAAGTGTTTCTATAAATGGGATTATTCTTCATCAGGAATGCTACAAGGAGAACTTTTTTTTTCAAAAGGTCAATTAGAATAAAAGTCGATATATTTCTACCAAGTCATATCAGTACTTGAGAGGAAATAACACAGATGTGTGAAGAATTATTTAAATGCAGTCAAGCAGGAGTTATGCACTGAAGTAAATGAGAGAAAGCATAAAAGAGGCATAATATTTCCTAATAACACATTTTTCCTAATATCTCGTCTGATCTTCCCCTGAAACAGCTTATGATAAGGCAAGTGACCTTACTGTAGAAGGATATCAAATTAGTTAAACAGAACTTTCGCTTTGTGAACCCATGCTGACTGCCTGATGATGGCATTGTCCTTTAAATGCCATTAAATAGCACACAGTATGACCCTCTCCATAAATTTTCCAGGAACTGAGGTTGGACTACTGGGTCTGTACTTTCCTTCCCTCATGTCCTTGTAAATTGGAATAACATTGGCTAGCTTCCAGTCAGCAGGGACTTCCCCAGACTCCCAAGACCTTTGGTAGATGATTAAGAGGGATCTTGCCAAAATATCTGCTGTCTCCTTTAGTACTCTGGGGTGAATCCCAACAGGTCCTATGGACTTATGTTACAGCTGGGCCCTTACAATTTCAGTGTCCACAAATGAAAAGGCAAAGTTCCTGCAGTCATGATCCTGCAACTCATGACTGTGTAGCCCAAAGTCTATCATCAATATTAAAGACTGAGAAAAACCCCAAACATTCACTTTTTCTTAATCCCTATTTGGCAAGTGACGATCTTCATCAAGTATCAGTCCAATATATTCCTTAGACTTTCTCTTACACTTCACATACTTTAAAAAGCCTATTTTGTTGTTTAACACAGCATTACACTAGATAATTCCACTGTTTTGTGAAAGACAATATTGTATGACCCAGGAGATTCAGTACTAAGCCTTCATTAAGGATTCTCCCATTGAATAAACATGAGGGGTGAGATTCAGCTCACCTGATACGTGCATATGAGCTTAGGTCCCTTAGGTACTCCGTGAGTAGCAATATGTGTTTTCAGAGTGAGATTCATTTTAGATGCCTATTTCAAAACAAGATGAATTGTGCCCTAGAAGTGCCCTTTTTTTTTATTTCACCAGCTGTGAATGGAGAATAGGATGATTCACTCAGCTGAAGAGGTGTAAAACATCTACAGCAAGAAAAAAATAATCTTTCTGCCCCAGAATTAGATCCTTTACTTCCATCTCTGACAAAACTTCTCTAGAAAAGTCAGACTTGAAAATAAGTACAGGGAGAAATATGGAGTTAGACCTTTCTCGACTGCCTTGCTTTGGATCCATTTTACCTGATTTTTTTTTTCAAGTGAATTCACAGAAGTATTTTAATGAGCCAAGTTATCAAGATGTTTGATGTAGTCAGTGCTCTCCTTGTGAGAAGGATTAAGTACCTAGAGGCACATCCTGATGCCTCATGCTGAACAGCATCTTCTCAGTTCTTCCATTATACTAAATATGGGCATTCATAAAGTGAAAATCAGTTTAAAATAAGTGAAGTAGCACAGTTTGACCCTTACTACCAATACTACTTTATGATCTGAAAGAAATCAAATTCCTTTTCAGTAGCTCTCTGAAGTGTCAAACATCTTTGTTATAGCAGGGTGCTTATGTAGTATGTGGTTTCCTGAAATGATTCAATATAAATTTTATAAACTCTTAATTTGCTGTAAATATAATTTGTAAACTTTCATGACATTTCTTGATGAAAGTGTTATGCAGGTAAAGGTCAGCTTCCAAACACTGCCAATAAAAAACACTACAGAATATTAAATTAACAGCAAAATAAATGAAGTATTTTATTATATCTTAAATGTCATGGTGATACATAAGAAATCTGCCCTAGCAATTCAATTGTGTAAATCAACGAATGCCAGCACCTTCTCTTATATTTTCATTTTCAAATACAAATTTCACACAAAGAATGAATGTTGGCTAGTAAATTTTTGAATGTCATAAACATATTCATGAGTTCTACTCTAAATATTTTAGTACATCATAAAGGGAATAGATACACTTCTTATCCATAAAATGCAGAATTATGTCACCACAAGCCCACCATTTTTATAACCCTACCAGTAGTATTTTAAATCTACGGTGGGCTACGATGCATGATAAATTCTTAGTTGTGCCATTAGATCATGCCAGCTGCAAGTGTTAAGACCCAATAAGAGATGACTGTAATTAGTGTAATTTAAATACATTAGCTAAAAACTGTAATAAATATTTTAGAAGTTATGTACTTGACATTTTAAAATTAAATAGCATGAATATGCCGTTTAGATACGCGTGTTTGTATTGACTGTTGTACATGATTTTAGAGCTTTTCACTTTCCTAGTAGTGAACGTTAGACAGTCATCAACCATTATTTTATAAAGTTAGCACTGAAACTTCAGTAACTAAATTAAATTCCCCCTGGAGTTCTACCATACACATACCTTAAGCCTGATTTAAGGGCAGTCTGCAAATGCAGATAAGCAAATGAGTGTATACATCATTGCTGAAGAGGATTCATTGAATAGTCTTTAACAATTGTGTGATATGATTAACAGGCTACCCAGCATTCTGGGCAGAATGCAACACATGGTTATAGTCACTGGTACCCTGCCAAAATTGCATGCACTAAAGGAAGACCCATTAGAAGAGAGAAATGAAATAAAAACTGAACTTGTCCAGATGGTTAAAAAAGATCATACTGAATAAATTCAGAGACTAGCTGACTGGTCTAACTGTATAGATGCTGTTATAAAATTAAATTCTCTTGAAGATTAAAATAAAATCATTAAACATGGTTTCAGTTTAAAGGCCACATCATGCTTCAGAATGTTATTATCTTCAGCATTTTTTATGAAGATTTGTATGAATTGAGAATTCCAGCAATCTCAGTTCTGTGAAAAGAACCCACAATGTTCTATTTTTTAATATATATTTCTTTTGATTTTATTTTATAATTTAATTTAATTTCATTTAATCTCATCTCACATTTAATTTATTTTCTATATGTTGGCCATCTGGAGAGGATTACGATTCTAACACTTAATATCTACTGATCATAATCAGAAAACCATGTATTCTTGTTACATTTCTGTAATTTGGAGAGATTCTTCTGCAGTGTGGGTACAAATTATTTATTTGGACATTGGCAGAGCTCTGCTAAATGCAAGGACAGGTGCTTGGTCCTTGGTAAGGTGAAGGAATAAAGTTCCTCACTTTGTGCACCAGGAGTGTGCTCTGGAATTCCTCTGTTAGGTCAGTATGTCTCACAAGCATGCAATGGTTAAAGAGTTACTTCTCACTGTGTTACCTTTCAGCTTGCATCAAGTGGGCACTTCTGGTTGCTTGTGGAGAACTGCTGTAGTAATGACATGAAGTAACTCTGAATGACACTGAGAGACATGCTAAATACTCCTGAGTAAGAGAAGAATCAGATATCAAATCTGGAAGCACCTGTTCTAACTCCTCATAAAATTCAGAAAATCTGACAGGTAAAAAAGAGTGAAGAGAGATTCTTTTTATTTATTCTGTTCTATTTATTCTATTATTTCTAGATTTATGATGAGATAGATCATCGCTACAAGATTTCATATCAGGGTCTCTTTAAATAAATAAAGAAAAATATTTATAATGTTTATTGTCTGCAATCTGTTTTCATATTTGTAGTGAATACTTTTTTTGCTGGTACCCATCCAAATATTATTGCTGTCTCTTCAATAAGTAGAGACAAAATTTTCTGAATAACCTGTGGTTTCTGTGCAAAGGAGAGACCATGTAGTTTTAGCAGCATCCAAATTAGGTCCATACATATCAGACACATGAAAGAAAGTAGTTTACCTTCTATACTCTAAATGAAAACCAGCTAGGCACGGAGTGACAGCAATTCCCCACAACATTGAAAATCAGATTGAAATTAGTAAAATCTTCCAATTTAACTGAGAAGTCCTTAATTAATAATTCATGTTGCACAATATCCACATATTTATTTTAGCTGTCTACACAAGTCAATGAATTTACAGGATCAAGGGAACTGTGTAATCTTTGTACATGTTCATGCAGTTAGATGTTCTGTCATTAAGAAGGAAATTTATTGCAGTAATATGCAGAAATGTCTGGAGGTGCTTAAATTTTCATTACTTTTTCTTTTCTGATATATCTAATATTTTCAAGCCTTTTTCTTCTATAAAGAATAATTATCCATCAGAAATTTGTCATATAAATTCTTTCACTTGTGATATAACAAAGGCTGACTTTTAAAATTGAACTGGTTTTAATGAGGCCATTAATATCTCTTTAATAAAAGGATTAGCCTATAATTTTACTGCTACCATGTAAATGATTACAGGTGCCACCATACAACTTCAATATTAAAAAGTCATATTGTCAAGTGGGTTTAGAAGTACTTATTCTCTAGTATTGCGATAATTCATATAAAATTACCTAAAGTAATTCAAATGTAAAATACCTGTCTCTGTATACTTAGGACAAAAGGAGTTACAGAGTTTATATTTCTGCAGTTGGGCTGGTAGAACAACACCTGGAAATATTAGCAATTCCAGCCACGACTGGAAATTTATCTTTGTTTCCTTACCAATTTGAACATGTAGAACTGAAATTTGTAAGTAAATATTCAAGTCTGAACTGTTATGAATGGCTCTGTGTTAAGTTGGATCTGCACCTCGGAGGGCACTATCTTCCATTTCAGAATCTGTTTGAACATTATCTCACTGAAAAAGACTTGTGGATGAAAGACAGATACATATCCTGACCTTTAAACCAAGAACGAGATCATAATGCTGCTGAAGCTGGATGACCTGTCTTTTTCAGGTTGTGATAGAGCAGAATGTTTTATTTAAAGTCAAGAACACACATTTTAAGGACATACATGCTACCTTATAGTTGTCTGCTCCTGGATTAATCTGTTCTTTTTCTTGATTAAACATCTTGAGAGAAAGTTGGTTATTAGGACAGGTGGAGCAGAGACAGGTACCAGCAGGCAACAGACTGTTAGAGCTGTATGACAGAGGAAAAATGGGTCATTAGCATCCGTGTTAGAGAGATCAGTAGGGATTGAAGACACCATCATCAGTACTCTTCCTCTCCATTAACATCCATAAGCCTTTCACAGACTGAGTTCTAAGTATGATCTACTCCATCCACTATACTAAATGTCCTTATGAGATCATATAGTCTCTGTGTATCAGCAAGGATCTGACACACAGAGTCAATAAAGGACAGAGAATATTCTTCAGAAATAACCACTAAACTATCAGTCTTGATCCTCAGGGAGTCTGCAAAAGACCTTCACAAGAAGAACCTGTTATGACTGAAAGTCATAACTCCAATGAGTACTAAAATGTATGCACTCAAGACACGCAGCAGTTCTACAGTGTAGTATACTGTATACTTCCTCTTCTAGCTCACAGTCAGTTTCATGCTTCTCATCAGTACAGTCCAACTCTAAAATTATCATCTCAACATGAGAAGTCAGGTCCAGAGGAGGGATGGTTTCTGCTCTGGCTGTGGGAAGGGAAGTGAATAGAAGGGCAAACATGGGACAGGGAGTAAATGTGCAATCAAAGAAGCATTTGCAAAGTCGTGTGTAGCCTAGGATATATCAGCAAGTGTAGGCAAGGTGTCAAGAGAAGTGATTGTTCTCCTCTAATTGGCACTTCTTGAACTGCATCTGGAATATTGTCTCTAGTTTTGGACTCCATAGTGCAAGCATAGCATCCTGTAGTGAGTTCTGTGGAGGGACTTCAACATCAGAGGATAGAGCACAGATGTAAAAAGGGAATTTGGAAGAAATGGGTTTGTCCAGCTGGAAGAAAAAAAGGCACAAAGGTAAACTTTCTGCTTCTTCAGCTACCTAAATGGACTCTTCTCAGATTGAAAAGATGAGCGACAATGGACACAGGTGAAGCATGGGAAATTCTGATGAGAAATACAGGTTCATCATGAGGCTGGTCATATGCTGTAAGAGGGTGCCCAGTGGATGTGGATCTCTATACTCAGAGATAACAAAAACAAGAGTGAGCAAAGCTCTGAGAAACCTTGTCTGGACTGGCCCTAATCTGAGTCAGACTAAAGACCTCCTGAGGTCTATTCCAACATAAACTGTGATGCTTCTGTGATCCCTGGGAACTCAGGAGGGTGCTTCTATTGATAGAAGAGGGAATCACCAAGGTATCCCTTCACAAGAGCAGTAGTAACCATTTTCCATAATTTTACCAAGCTCTGGTATAGGCAAAATAGGGCAACCGGGCTTTGAATTGGTATCTTTTTTCTCTTCACAGTGTGCTGTTCCAGGCAATGCCATTCCTGTTAAACCTCTGGACCAAAAGCAATGATCTCTTTTCACTGAGCTTTAAGTTTGCTGCAATGTCAAATGCCATGGAGAGAGTATTTCTGAAATCTGCTGTTCATTTCCAACTATATAAACTGCTCAAAACTTTGCACCTCCAACTTTTTATACCTCTATGATTTTAATACTATTTTTGTTATTTAAAATAATAATTGAACCAGGGAATTATTATCTGCTCTGTTTTGTGAAATGTTACATGTAGGTACATACATACTTATTCATAAAATATTTTTAAATAGATCTGAAGTTGAGTTAATATTTGTAAACCTGATGGTGTCCAAAGAAAAGGTGATCTACTTAGAAACCAGTGTGCAATTTACACATCCTTTTATTATAATTTTTATAGCATTTTTATCTAAAAATGCACAGCTTAATAACTATTTGGCTACACTAATGATGAATCCATCCATCATACTGTTATTAAAATATTAAAATCTAAACCAAAATTAAACAGGAGCTTTGAGCTCAGTATATGAAGACATTCCACAGAGGGCAGATGAAAGAGACCAAGTATAACCAGAGGCAGAGCAGGAGAAACACTGTTAGTTTCTAAAATGACAAGCAGAAAACATTTAGATTAAACAGTTCTTGCTTATTCACTGGTTTCACAGGAAGCACTTGTGTCACAGTTTTTTTGATACCAAGTCAGGATTTCATCATAATGTGTCTGGTTACTGCTAGTTATATTTGGATAATTTTTTTATCAGTTTTTGAACATTTAGACTGCTGAGTTTTGTGTGAAGTGAAACCTACATAGTGAAGAGTCTGGGAGATTTGCCAACAATAAATTGCAATAATCCAACCTTGTTGTTACAAAGGCATGAATCAAAAACTCAGCATCTTGCTGACACAGCAATTATCTTAACCTTGTTATACTCCTGAGATGGTAATATGAAGTCTTATCAATACTGTTGATATGTCTTTCTGAGGAAAGCTGAGTGTCAAAAATGACTGGAATTTATCATGGAGAGCATTTCTTTGCAGGATGTCCAGCAGCAGAACTGTGATTTCATATTAAATTGTTACTGAAATGAAAGCATTGCCAGTGGAAGCACAGCAGGATGCAGGCAGCAGCCAAAAAATAATATATAGAAAACCCTGTGAAATTAAATAAAAGATGGTATTTAAGTTTTCACTGATGATTATCTGATTGTGAGGTTGTCCTATAGGTCTTTACAGACCAAACAGAGTTCTCTAGTGTGGTCCACATTCTCTGAAATCAAAAGTTTCCAGGAAACCCATATCTGGATTTTTGGAGTTAACTCAATGTAAATGTTTGGGAAGAGGTTGTATTTGTTTCTTAAGGAACAGCCTGTGATAAAATCAATCAGATGAGCCTAGAAAACTTACAGTAACAGATGCATATCCAGTTGAAAATTAAAAGCTTTTTAATTTAATTTTTATTTTTGTTAGTATAGTAGTCTTTTTGTATTTACATATTGTAAGGAATAGCTACTGTGGTCCAGTAGCTTTTGAAAGACTGAAATTGAAAGACTGACTGACTTGACTTTATATTAACACACCACTTTAAGTCTACTTTGAGTTTCTCTTAGCCGGAACTGATTTTATATTGTTTTCTCGGTGATAACAACTGTCTAGAGGTGAGAAGACTGTTAACTTTGGTTTAGCACTCTGAATATGGTAAAGATCTAAGAATCCTATATAAGCACTGCACGTAAGGCCTTTAGGGCTGATGGAGGCTATTGAGTAACTCCAATAAAGTATTAGTATGACATGGAAAGTTTAGCTGGGAAGCAGTGAATAAAGAATAAGGTGACTATTACAAAAACTTAAAAGAGTAGTGAAAGTAAAATTTAATTTTTCATACCAAATAGTATTATAAGTTTCTTGGAGAAGAACTAAGCATACCAATGACTTTTAATATCTACCTTTCCTGTCTTTACATAACAGTTCTTCTTAAGGAAGACTGAAGGTGTGAGCCTTATGATGCAAAGGAATATATTGTGAGTGAGCATGACACTAGAGAAAATACTAGGAAGTTCATGTATATCAATTTTAACTTAATTACCAACGAAGCTTTTCTGTAATTTGATAATTTTAACTATGAGTGTCAGAATTGTTGTAATTGGACTTTGTTTTGATTAGACTAATAAGACTTCCATTGCACTAATTATAAATTCTTAGATGATCAAATAAGGTGTTCTCCCATTAGGATTTTGCAAGTAATGTCTTTCAATACCGTGGTCCTGATTCAGAAAAAAAAAAAAATGTCAGTTCTTTCTTTGATGTTTCTGGATTTTCTGATAAAGTTTGAATTTATCTAGATGTCTCTTACTGTACACATTCACATTACTGATTCTATTGACAGAAGAATATAAAGGCAAATAACTTTAGAGGCAGGAGAACCTGTTTCTAATGTTCCAAGTCAAGAAAATGGAAGATGGAACACTGGTTGTAATCAAACCTTTCCAAGTTTCTGTGTGACAAGCAGTGCATTGAAGATAACGTTATTATATGAGATGTATAAACATAAACTTTTTCAGGAAGGTAAATTTCATTGGAGCCACTTTGAAAGAAAAATCTCCTTGATAATAGTTTTCTCCAACTGACAGGGGAGCAAAGCACTGATGAAGTAACCTTGCTGTATGATTGGAAGTTTATTTTTAAAGATAAAGTGTCATTGCTGCAACAGATCAAATGTGTCTGTTCAAGATCCTACTGACAATGATTCAACTGTGCTAAAACAGATCCAAATGCCAACTGCTAAGGTGGGGGAGTAGATTGGCATGCTATTTTTATGAAAAAATAATTAAAAAAACCCAAACCCAGTTATTGGGTTTGCATGGCATAATTTTGGTAGCAGGGTAGCTACAGGGTTGGATTTTGTGAGAAATTGCTAGAAGATTCCCCTGTGTCCAATAGATCCAATGTCAGCTGGCTCCAAGACAGACCCACCGCTGGCCAAGGCTGAGCCTGTCAGTGATGATGGTAGCACCTCTGTGATAAGATATTTAAAAATGGAGGAAAAAACATGTGCAGCAGCAATTGCAGCCAGAAAGGAGTGAGAATATGTGAAAGAAACAACCCTGCATACACCAAGGTCAGTGAAAAAGATGGGGAGGAGATGCTCCAGGTGCCAGAGCAGAGGTTCCTCTGCTGACTGGGGTGAAGAGCATGGTGCCGCAGTCTCTCCCTGCAGCCCATGGAGGCTAATAGTGGAACAGATATTCACTTGCAGACCATGGAGGATCCCACACCAGAGCATGTGGATGCTCCATAGTTGACTTTTATACATTCAACGTTCTCCCTAACAGAGAGTGCTACTCCTCCTCCTCTTCTACCCTGCCCATCTTTACCCTGCCTATAGCTGTCTATCACAATCCCCATGTCATGTGACTTGACCCACTATGTTTTGGTTATTCCTATATCATTACTTTCTGACTGGGAGAGGTGTTCCAGTTTGTTCCTGGGCACTGAGCCGTCAGTTACTGAAGGACTGCATTTCGTGGAAAGGACCCACTCTGGAGCTGTTTGTGAAGAGCAGTCTCTTGTGGGAGGGACCTCACACTGGAGCAGGGGAAGAGTGTGAGAGTCCTCAGGAAGTAGTAGCAGAGGCAATGTGCTATGATCTGACTGCAACTCTCATTCCCCATCCCCGGGCACCATTTAAAGGGGTGGAGGTAGAGAACTTGAGAGTAAAGTTAAGCCTGAGAAGAAGGAAGGAGTGGAGGGAAGGTGTTTTAAGATTTAGTTTTTATTTCTCTTTATCCTATTCTGATTTGGTTGGTAATAAATTAAGCTGAGACAGTTTTGCTTGTGATGGTAATTGCTGAGTGATCTCTGTGTCATTATCTTGACATACAAGCTTTTCCCTAAATTTTTCTCTTCCCTGTCAGATTGAGGATGGGGAGACATAGACAGCTCTTTCAACTTATACTATACTATACTATATATACTTATACTATAAACCTTCAGCTATGATCAGTTACCAGGTATGTTGATTGTAAACAGAAACCGTTAGAGAATAACACAAGTTCTTTCAAGAAAAAGGTTCAAAAGTTATTTAAGATAACATTATAGCACATTAATGAAAAGGCCATGTAGTAGCATCACATTTTCCACATCAAATATCCATGCTCATCTTCCCCTGATATCTGGTCTGAGGTTTTCAATATGACATTTAAAGTACTATCAGTTTTCCTCACATACAGAGGAATAAGTTTTGCTCCTCCATTGTATGGGGATAAGAACAGTACAAAAAGTCATTTGTTAAAATCCTTGCAATCACAATCTACAATAATTATTGTTTTCAAAGGATAGTCAGCTTGAACACTGCTGACTCTCTTCTGGAGGTCTTCTCAGGGTGTGGAAGATGTAGGAAGAATTTGTCTGGCTCAGAAGCATTTGACCAGTGCTACCCATTTCTGGGTTGTGTTATGAGAAAGCCACTGAACCTCTGTACAGGTTTTCTTGCTACAGATGTCTTTCACCTCCACCTGATATAGTTTAGACCACAGATAGCAGAACTCTTTGCTAACATGAGAGATCTTTTCACTGGGAAAATAGTTCAAATAAAAAACTGAGTTATAAAAGAAACGAACTTGAGTTCAGGCATTAAAAACAAGATTTCAGCTGCTGTTGGGAACCACACTATATAGAGGTCTACATGAAAGATTTAATCTATGTGGAAACAGAGTTCTTTTGGGGATTTCTTTTTTTATTAAAAAAAAAAAAAAAAAAAACCACACACAAAAAAAACCAAACACTTGTTTTTGCACTGGGTACCCAAGAGTTTATAAAGAATTTATTCAATATCACTTTCTAGGAAACCTGTGAGATAGTCTTGTTTATGCTTTGCTTTGAATTTCTATGGCATACTGTTTATAGATACATTTATATTACCATTTTTAAAGGAATAGTCTATATGTAATCTTCTGCTCTTAATTAGGTATAGTTTATCATATCCTTGTGTATTTTGGTGAACAGAAATGGACCTAAACATGTGTTTAAGAACTCTGTTAAGCTGTAAACTGTCTCTATTTCTTAGTTATATGTTCTAAAGTAATATGGATAGGTCCTTGAACAAAGCCTAAAGGAGCAATATTCACCTACATAAGCAAGCCAGAGTGAAGGATGAAATGAGTCCTTTAACTATTACCAGCTTTTAGTAAAAAATTCACAGCTGGATACTACCACTGGTATGAAAAAAGAGTTGCAATCTACAGATCAGAAGGATCAAATATTATCTTATTTTAAAAAAGCAAAAACCAAAAACCTTTACCCCAGGGACTGTTTGGCATGTACAGGGAAAAACAATGGATCATCTTTCATCTTTGAAAAGGCAATTTATTGATCTAAGGTCAATGGTTGGTTAAAGCTGTGAATTCTGCATTGCAGATACTTACTTTGCATCCAGTCTACAGATACAGGTTTCAACTCAGAACAAAGTAATTTTATCATTTCCTTAATAAGCATAAACACGGGTTCAGAGAAATACATGCTTATTTTCATCAGTCTTTTCTAGGATCAATAAAACATATGCATTGAATGCTTTAATACTTGCATTGGATTGTTTCACATTGTATCTTTTGTCTAACAGTTGTATAGAAGTAAATAGCAATTTTGCAGCCCAATATTTCTTTTAATTCATCCTGGGAACTGGGAGAAAAAGAAGAATAGAATGGCAATGCAGAGTAAACTATATTCTAAATATAGCATTTTTTCACCACTATCATTAAGATGTGTTTGTAACTTGTAACTGATTTTGGATGAAAGGGGATAAAAACTATGATCTGTTCGATTCTGTGATGCCAGTAAATAGCCTGCCAATTTCCACTCCCTGAATGTGTTATAGCAGCACAATTTCTCCTGACGCTGGTGGGAAAGCCAAACTGCAATTACTTACCAAGCAGAGAAACTACGTGGATACGCTACAGCATTCTTTTTGATTTTTGTCGTAAATTACTAGAGACCACAGCAGAAGTAGAGTCCTGTTATTAACAAAGCTAACCAAAGACTGCATATAATTCTACCCGTCTCTCCTTTTGTAAGATTTTTTTTTCATATTTATTTTAACTTTTATGATGTTGCTTATAAAACAGTGTTCCTTCTAGTATTCCAACAGTCAATTATCTCTTCCCAGTAAAACCAGGGTTCCCTAAAGATATTAGCAACTGTAAAGACTGTAAGTAAGAAGTCTGCTCTGCACACACATGGACTGTATACTGTCTTTCCTTTTATAGGGAACAGAAGACCTGATGGTGAGTATTGAAGTAATGAGGTCTCCAGGGTCTCCCGATACTGACTGAATAAAGTTTCAGTATCTAGGGTCTCTTTCTTATCTGGAAACTATGGAACATGGCAAGTACTGAAAATCATTGCCGTGCTTTCTTTAAATTTCTTGATGAGTTTAATAAGTCTGTGCCACTTTGATAAACTTTTAATTAAGGTGATATATATTTTTTTTTTTCAAATATTTGTACAGTATTTTTCTTTCCATGAAAATATGGAGTGACTCTCCATTTGAAAAAGATATTCACATCAGGCTCATAGTATTGCAGTAGGATCAGATGGGATAATGAAGTGAGTATGTACTCTTGGAAAGGTCTGGTAGCACTGTGGATTTTGGCAGGAAAGGGCAAAGTAATGTTAAGTGAAACATAGTGTAATTTGCTTATTAGCACATAATCCATCTGAATAGCTCATTTAAGATCCTGCAGAGTGATTAGACACGTTTGATAAACACAACTTGATGCTTAAGACTTTTGTTCCTCCTGCCTTTGATCAAGTTCATTGGCCTAAAGAAGTAATTCGTGGTCTTTCTTCTCCAATCTAATTTCATGAAGGGAAGACTCCCATTGTCCTTTTATTCTTAAATTGAAATCTACATCTGTACTTTCCAGCTGATCTTGGGCTTTGGCACTTGCAAGATTTCAGTATCTGAGAAGACTTATTATGAGATGTGATCTCAGCCTTTTGAAAGAGGCCTCTGCTTGTCCCCACCTTCAGTTTACCAGGAGATTCCCATGGTTCTCATCCTGCCTTTCCCTTTGCCACGCAGCACTGGAAGGAGAAGGGGTATGTGATACATGCCTTCCCCTCACTTGTTCATAACCTTCTTTTCAATATAGACAGAAACCCCTTTGCTACATTTTTTTTTTTTTTTNTTTTTTTTTTTTTTAGATTGCTGCAGGGAGTGCTGGGGCTGGCAGCCTGTTCCCCTCACCATTCATGTGCTATGCAGCAGAATCTGCAAGCAACCGTTGCTCAGGCAGGGCAGCTTTACCTTCTGTAGACCTGCCTTTCAGAAGATGTAAAGGTACATAGCTCCCTCAAAATTAATTTAATTTAAATTGACTTACACAACCGAGAATTTGGCTGCCTGCTGAATTTGCAATGAGTTCCTCACTTACGGGTGACTTTAATGGATGGCCATGATCTAATAAGTAGCTGCTCTTTACACACCAATTTGGAGTGAAGAGCCACTGCTGAAAGGCAGCTCCTGCTGTCAGGCTCTAGAGGTGATGACCAACAGTGAAGCCAGTCCTCCCTGTTGACCCTTTGCCTCTTTGTGTCTTTGTCTCCCTCATTGCTCCTGCTGCTGGTTCCGAAGAGCTCTGGAGATGTGCCAGCCTGCAAGGGGAGAGGAGAGTAGGAGATCGGCAGGAGGAGGAGTCAACCCTTCCCAGAGGGAATAGATAACACCAGTAATCAAAAGTACCGAGGGGTTATATATGTAGATGGCCCCTGTCCTTTTCTTCCAGGCAGCAATTAACTAGATATTTACAACCTTTCCCAGAATCACAGTTTCCCCAGTGGATTCAGGAAGCATGGGGGCTAATAGCTAGAAAATATTTCTCATCCTACCTGAAGTAGAACTGTTATCTTTGTTCATTTTTAACATTTAGCTGTGTAGTAAATGCTCAGCATTGAAGATAGATTGGCGTATGGCTCTGTAGGCAGGAATTGATTTGATGGCACTCTGACTAGATTTTGGCAGTAGAGCACTTGGTGCATCATTACCGATTTCTTTGTGTTGCTTTGCAGTGACACTTCAACTTATCCCTGGTTAAAATTCAGATGCTTCTAAAGGAAGCTTTCCAAAGAGCATCCCTCCGCTTTATATTGCAGATACCATGAGAAACATCCCTGTGCAGATTGGTGGAACAGCTGATCCCTACCTGGCAGAACATTTAGGCATGCAGTTATAACCATGTTTAAGTGTATTTCCTAATGCTTTGATGAATCTGGCCCATTGTTTGCTCCTAAGGGCTGCTGAGGGAAATGAGTCATCCAAATCTGGGCTTTCACTGGAAGATATTTGGTGAAATTTTGTCTTCCTGAAAGCTAGCAAAGCTTGCAAAGCACTGGCATGGTCTGAGTATTCAAACCTCGGAGGGTAGGATTTGACCTGTAATACACAGACTTACAATTCTCTGCCATAAGAACAAAAAAACTCCACAGTTATGGAACTGTTGTTTTGGAGAGGTAAACAAGCTACATGGATTTGGGGAATATGGTGCAGGCCTGTAAGTACATTTATTTGTTACCTTTAAGAAAGGAGTATTCTGCCAGCAATAAATCTAGGAATAAACTTTGATTCTTGCAGTTGTCCTTCCCTGTACACACATTGAGATATTAGGAAATGGTGAGGACCCTATGAAGATGGTCACAATTGTTTATTTTTACTTATTATTAATAAAGGTAGCTTTTACATCTAAAACTACTACATGGTAGAGATTATTATTATTTTTTTTTTATTCCTTCAAGAATCTCATACAGCACTCCAATCCTATTCCAGTCTACCACTTAATACTAATCTATTACCAATTACTACCAGTCTACTATTACTGTTAATAAAGAATATACAAAAGGCCACTTCTATGATTATTTCTAATTTCCATTTTCAAGGAGCCTAATGACAGTAGAAAGGAAGGGATTAGGAATTAAAGGAACTTTTTTTTCTTCCATTTTTTATTTGTGTGGGATTTTTTTGCTTTTTACAGTGGAATAAAACTCATTTCATTATGCTGTCTTCAGATGTGTTTTCTCTGTGCTTAAAGGATATATGGAAATATTCTGCAGATTTAGGAAATTATTGTAAGACCCTATTATGCTCATAGGCATAATTGAATTGTTTATTGTAAATTATTTATTTAAAGTCTTTTCAGATCCTACTAAAAAACATTGGCTATTTTACTCTGATATATTGTCTCTGGCTGGAAGCAAAGATGCTAAGTAAATGTAACATCAGCTCTAATGCACTGAAGGAACCCCTATGTGTTTTGGATATTTTCTTTACCAAGTCCTCTAGCAGCTAAGTAAGCTACTATGCAATCGAGAATTAAACTGTATAATTTCACCAGGAAAAAAAAAACAAACCTCCCAGTACTTCTGCAACAAAGATTTGTGAACTTTTCTTTCTGAGCACTCTGAGCAGCTAAAGTAGTAATGATAGTTTATATTCTAGGTTTTGACACCAGAATATTTCATATTTAATTTCTTGAAACATGTATTTCTGCTCTTGGCTGCTTAGACTGACAACAAAATGAAGTACAAAGGCCTTGTATGTAATATACTGCTCCCATAGTCCTGGAGTGGTCTCTGCAGGCTCCAGTTAAGTGCCAAAACCTTCCAGGATATCAGCTTTACAACAATTAATTTATTCCATATTGCTCCCTTTAATGATTTTTCTGCAGTACCAAACTGATTTCATTTCTACAGCTACTGTTCTTCACTATCTTATCTCTATTCTCCCTCTCTGCTTGAATTAAATAACAGAGATGAGAGATTTATTTTTGATAGCTCATTGTTATAAAGGAGATAGCTCTGTAGCATTGTACAATGTAAAAATCTTCATTACAGAGATAGGTTTGAGTGCATTCTTTTCAAAAGAAAGCCATGTAGTTGAATTAACTCTTAGTATATTCAACACATAAAGCATCACTTTGATTGTGGTACAGCTCAGTAAGCACTGCTGAGTTGCAAGACGGGGGGAAATGTTGCCAGAACTTTCAAAAAGGTAGCAGGCTATAAGCTTGCTTCCCATAGTCATGCTGACACACTGTAATAAAACTCATCAGTCTCAGTTCTGATTTATATTTGAGTGGCCACACAGTTGTACAAAGACATTTCAATATGCAATCACTTGACCACACATTGAATTCATATTGAGAATGCTGGTATACTGTGTCCTACAGAGCTTTTGACTCCGAGGTACCAGAAACTCACCACTAGACTATTAAAGCTGCTGGATTGTTTCTGATGCCATCTTCAAAGAAAGATAGAGTGCTTTTGGAAAGCTGTAGGGAGTAATTGCTTTCTGGCATTTTATATGGTTTGAGACCACTAGGGAGTTGTATTACTCTGGAGATAATTTTATGATTTAGTTGTGTATATACATCCAAACTCTAATTAATATTCTAATTCAATATAATCAATAAGAAAAGTACCCTGTGTGCGTTCTGCTCATTACACTGAATCACTAATAGCTTTGGGCTAACTTGCACCCAACAGAGCAGAGATATACATAAGGATGGGGGAACTCCAGGAAGCAAAAGCCAGGAATAGACATAACTAAAAGATGTGCTTTGCCCCAGCTGCATGGATTGCTGTGAAGAGTGGATTACACTGACAACAAAAGGTGGGAAATGGCTTATTTCTTTTTCAGATTGAGAAAAGGAGGTGGAAACACACTGCATTCTTGCTGCTGAAACTGCAGTCCCAATCCCCCATTTTGGTCTACAGGAGGTATCCTACTGTTGTCTCTCTGCTCTGGGTGCTCCTGGTGGATTAATGTGATCATATCACATTTCCTACCCTCAAAGCTACTTCAACGCTCCCATATAATCCTTTAATTGGTTTTAATTGGAGTAAAAACTTCCTGAGCACTGTTTTTTTATTAAAATTACTTGTATGATCACAGTGTTCAGAAGGTCATTTAAAGTGTTATGTAAGTAAAGGATAGAAGATTATAGTGATAAATCTTATTTGAAGTAGCTTTCAGTTGAAATGCAACACATTTCAAGATTCAGATGATGTGGATAGATGGGTGTGGGATGACACAAATTGTTGAACCTAGCAAGGTCCATTTTTATTTCTAAATAAATAATACAGTAAGAGAAAGCTTAAGGACAGTTTGAGAAAAACAGTGAAACACCTTCATGGACAGCCTTCCACATGTAAAGAGAAACATGCAAAATCCCAGAAGTATTTGTTCCAAAATGTAATAAAATCATCAGACAAGGAAGACAACTTATAAACTCTGTTTTGAAATAACATCATTGTCTCTTCCTTGTCTGACAAGTACAGCAAAAAGGGCTTTGACGGTGAAGACTATCAGCTTGTATTTGACATGAAGAAGGGGACTCAAAGGGAGAGGTGCCTTTATTAATCATCTTTGGAGCAGCATTGCTCCATATAGTGTTAAGAGAATATGGGCTGTATGAAAAGGTGGGTGGCTGTGTAGAAAAGACTGATCTTAGAGATGAAAGCATGTATATAGTTTATAGTCTCAGAGCTAAAACTGTCAATGAAGTCTGAGTCAAAGAATGTAGACCTGAAAGACAGGCAGAGGAACAGCCTTGTGCAACAGATCTGAAAAAAATAATATTGCAAAACTGAGAGAGAAGAAAATTAACTCATCTGATCTTAGAATTTCTGCCATAGACATTTCCTAATATAGGAGTAGGAAGGGAGAAAGTAATGTCAAAGGTGTGCCACATCTAAAACTACCAAAACAAATATCATCATAAAAAAAGAGTCAAAGGAAAAGAGTTGAAATCATCATCAACAACAAAAAAAAGGGTGCTTGGAAAAGAGCTAGGGAACAACTCTTTGGGGTGAATAGGAGAGCTCCAGGCTGAATGATGGGAATAGACAGAGAGAATTGGGGTTATGGGCTGAAATGATTTATTGACTAAATTCATCATTGGTAGTACTGAAGGAAGGTTTTGATTCCCACCACAAGGATGATTTAAAACTGCTTTTAATCCCAAACCTATTTCAGTATAAAATTCATACACATGTCAGGTGTCTTTATCAGGAACTTTATTTCTCAGTTTGATCTTAGTCATATTCTCCACTTCTTTTTCTCTTTCTCTTGCTTTCTGAAAATTTGAGTTTTAACAAAAGGAGTGAAGTTGGCATCTATTCAGGCCAATTAATCAAAAGCCCAGAATTCATATCTCCATAGTATGATGCACCAGAGGTGGTGGTCGCTGATCCTACCACAGTTCTTTTTCAAGTATGCTAGGCAATTTGGTGATCTCACCTAGGCTTGGATTGTATTTGAACTTTAAGCATTAGCATTCCCAGAATAAGTATTCCTGTGCAGGGATGTACAAATGAAGTTAGACAAAGCCCAGGAAAGTTTGGGATTAAATAGAACAGAATCTAAATAGCTTATCTGCCTGGACACTGGGACAGTCCCAGAAAGCCAGGAAGTAGATAGGTGACACAGATGGCTAGGATTGGATCCCATTCAAAGTATTTGATGTGCATGTAATGTTATCCATGTGCTTGTGATACTCATTCACCAGTAAGGCTATTTTACATGTGATCTCAGATTGTTTTGTGTGTCTCATAATTTTAAAGAGTTGTGAAGTGTGATTTTCAAAGTTTCTGATTCATATGTTTTGGTAGCTTTAATTATTTGAACAGAGAAAGAAAAGGATCATTGTCATTGAACTGCACAAGCTAAGAAAGTAGTGCAATGTAATTAAACTTTATAGCTGATAATATAAGTAAATTGATTGTGTAAAGCAGGAAGATATTTCCCCTCTATTTTTCTGAACATTAAATACTGGCTGCAGCCCAAGAAAAGATATTAAGCAAGATGGGACAGCAATGTTATCTAATATGTCAAATGCAGGTTTCCTTTGAAGGAAGGAAGAAGCTCTAATCTATGTCTCACAACTTCCATAAATACAAGGAGACATCTATTTAAGCACTGAGCTGTTATTTTTCTCTCCTTGTGTCTAAAGCATGGAATCCTTTTGACATTTTGTCTAAATACTTAAATCAAAATGGTTGTCATTATCTATCTGGTACACCCTGAGGCACAGAGGTAGGTGCATTTTTTTTCTGATGTGATAAAGCTGTTAAACAATCTCCTTTTAGTTTAAGTGTATTTAGCCATATGGTACATCACATAAAGTTTTCAAAATGCCTTGAGTCTTTATCCAAGTGAACATAAACCAAGAAACCCAGTAAACCTACAAATAAGGTATATATATATTTATATATATATGTAGATCAGCTGAAACCGCGGTAGGTAATTTTATTCTGAAAACTATCTATATGAATGGGATTTTTGTCTCCTCAAAAGCTGAAGTAACTAAGATGCTTTAATGCATTCTTAAATCTATCTAGGTTAATTTTTTTTTAATGGATTTTGTGATTTTCCCTTTTCCACTTAATTTTTATTGTCTTACAGTTATACCCATTTTCTTGATAGTGACTATCAGGTCATATGATCAAGTTTTTTAAACTCAGCCTTGGATATATGAAAAAATGTAGTCCTAACCTACATTTAGGTTATCGAGATGCAGTACAGTATTGCATACTTGGCAGTACTTAATTTTACACAGTTTGAAAGTATACATCAGATATAACTGGTGCCTATAATAGCTCTCTGTAACATTTTCTAATTACAGTATTCCTGAAACAAAGACTGAGATAAAAAGAATATTTTTTGTCCTAATTTATTTGACCGTCATGCTGCAGCTATTAGACCCTTCCATAAGCTACCTACTCATTGAACAGCAGCAGTCTCATGGGAGTTTGTGCCACCACAGAAACTCTGTGTGGAGTCAGAATCACCTCTCTGTCAATGTCCCTCTCCAGTGGAATGGCAAAGTTTTAGCAAAAAGTAATAACTCGTGCCAAATGTAAAATATCATAAAATTTTTTCACGATGGATTAAAGGATGAGGCAGGGATGCTTATAGACAAGTAAACTGGATTTTGATAACTCCTAACTCTGATGCCCAAAATTAATAAATCTAGTCACAAAGCATACTCAGAAGGGACCTCTGCAGAGACAGAATAGGCTCTGATGATCACAGTACATTGTCATTATGTCTTTGAATGTCTGAAGTAGAAATGTTTTGGACTGATTTATGTCCTGGCAAAGATAGTTTATCTTTTTCATTGAATTCAGTACAGAAAATTTCCTGTGAAATCTTAATATCAGCCACTTGAACCAGACTGTTGCAAAATTATTTGATCTTGCAATACCAAAATATGTAATACTAAAGTAGCTGACCTGGTTTACTGATGTAGAAAAATAAATAAATCAGCTTTTATTCTGAGATCACCACTGAATACGAGCCTATTTGTGAAACAGAACCTATGTGTATGTATTTACTTGCTCCTGTTTAGAAGTCAGTTCTCATTCTCAATTACAGCTTTTGGTATTTGTTAAAGCAATAGTTACGAAGTTTATTTACCTGTTTATCTTTGAAGGCATTTTTGAGGAAATGTAGATAATTATTGGCAGAGGAAAGGGAAGACTTTCCAGACAAAGAAAAACAATACCCTAGACTTTATCATACCATCCTGTCAAAATCTGTTACGCTGCAAAGACCTTCAGATGTGTGTGATAATCCTGCCTGAGTATTTGAGTGCTGTGTATTTTTGTATGTGCAGATTACTCCCCAGTGTCCTCTGAAAATAGTGACAACATGGAAAGAAATTACTTTTTTCAGCATTTGTTTAAACCTCAGCCTATGTTAAATTCCATCTCTTGAGTTCAATGAATCAAAACTGAATGCTAATAATTATTGTATTTGCAATCCCAGAGGCTTTACAACCCTTGAGATAGAGCAGTAGCATTCAATTAAAGAGGGATGAAAATCAGAGAGCTGTCTTGTTAATTGGCCCAAATATTATGCAGTTAATGAAGTGTTTTTTAAGGCTTCTGTAAGCTCATGAGATATCTGAGTGATATCGTGGCTGTGGACCCTATTAAAAAGTCAAAACCAATGAAGGCACATAGTCTAGGTGAAAAGGCTGACCTACATTCCCAGCATGGAAAGGAAAATAGCCTTGATTTGCTTTTTCTCTATGTCTTTGTAAATTTTAATATGACCTAATCTTTGTAAACTTTTTTAATGAAGTGGAGAAAGTGAGTGACAGTTAAACCTTTCAATGGTAGGAATTAAATAAATGTTTGTGGACCTTCTCACAGTTCCTTATACCTCAACATCACATACAAGGCTGTATGTTGGTATTGACAATTGAAGAAGATTCTCCATCTTTGCCCTTTGAAAGACTGGTTGCAAAAGCCCTGTGTCCTGAAGAGAGCAAGGAGAAGATGTGACAGATTTTCCAAGGGAGATACAGAAGGACCTACTTTTCATCAACAGCAAAATACAGCTCAAGAGGCAGCTTAAACAAGAATGAATGGTCAAAACACCGTTTAGAAAAAAAGGTGGAACTATTCTGTGATTCAAGGGTGTAAGTTACTGATTTTTGATTGAATCAACGGATTAAGCCTTGAAAATGGATAACAATAAAAAAACCAAAACAGAACAAAATCTAAAATCCACAAGAATCAAACTGTAATTAATTAAAACTTTTGTACATAGATTGATTTTTTAAAACAATGTTATTCCAAAGTTTGGGTCTCTGTACTTTTGACAAGCATTCTTCTGGAATAATGAAACACTTTGAAATGCAATTAAAATCAATGTCTTTCTTTGACACGAGCCCATGATATACATTACCTTTTGTTTCTCTTAGAAACACAGCACTTTCCAAGGAGTCTTAAACCACTATCTACAGTTAATGAACAGTTGTGGTTGGTTGACCTTGGCTTGGAGCCATGTGCCCACCGAGCTGCTCTATCACTGTCCCCCTCTCAGCAGGACAAGAGGGAAGAAAATAAGATGGAAAAAAGCAAGGGTCAAGATAAAGGCAGTTTAATGAAAGCAAAGCAAAGGCTGCATGCACAAGTGAAGAAAAACAAAGACTTATTCTCCACTTCACGTCAGCAGACAGAGTCTGGCCCCCTTCCATGGAAGCAGGGCTCCAATATGTGTAGTGGTTGTTCCAGAGGATAGAAGAATGCCCACACCCCCAACCCCCTCTCCCCTCCTTTCCCCTAGCTTTTATTGTTGAACTGATGTCATATGGTATGGAATATCCCTTTGGTCAGTTTGGGTTAGCTGTGCCAGTTATGTCCCCTCCCAAGATCTTGTCCACCTCATCCCGCTGGGGGAAGAATGTTGGAAAAACAGCCTTGGTGCTGTGCAAGCCTTGCCCAGCAGCAGCCACAACACGGGTGCATTATCAGCACCTTTCCAGCTCTCCATGAAAAGCACAGCACTGGGAGGAATGCTATGGGGAAATTAACTCCAGCTAAGTTTGAAATATGTTGATGGCAAAAGCAGAATGACTGGTTTCCCTCATTGAGATAAAGATATTTGATCAGTGGGGCATTTTTCATATTTTATTTATTTTATTTTAATGATTTTTTCTTATCTTACATATTACTTTATAGCTACTTATTGTATGTTGCAATCTATTTCACAAGTTGTCTAGCTGACTACTCAGTGTAAGCTGTTACTTATTACAATGTAAACAATGCTGTCTCACCTATTCTGAAAGAATAAGTGTCTGTTTTGCAGATATATTTTTAATGAATGTATTCTAACTTGTACAGACAGAGCAGCCATTTTCAGATATTATGTGTTGGCATAGACAGCAGTCATTATCTAAACTTGCAAAACCCCACAATAATTAAATTTTATGGAAACATGTATGTTTATGGATTGATACCTTTATATCAGCCAAAATATGAAGAAAATTCAATGAAGAAAGAAAATTGCATAGATAAACAGCACTTGGTAAAGTGATAATCACGTCCTTCCCCCCTCATATACCATGTGGCAACTTCTAGTCCACATGGCAAAGACTAATCTAGGTGGGCACAAACTGTGCAGTGGAATAGCAGAACAAAATGCTTACATTGCTTAGCTTTAGCATTTCAGTCAGGCAAGCTGTCACCTCATCAAAGTCTTTTACGAAACTGTCAGCATAGCAGTCTGTTTGAATGTTAGTCTTCCAGCCATTTTGGGCATCAAATGTGTCCTCCTTTATGCCACTTTGTGTATCATTCATTCACACTTCATGTTTCTACCCTGTTAGCACTTGTGATGGACTCTTGACGTTTTTGGTTTGCCATGTGGTCTGAAAAGTCAGTTTTGCCTTGTTTCTTGGGGTATGATGAGACCTTTCTGCAAATCTTTCCTTCTAATTCATGGGAGTGTGTTTCCCACCTCCCTCCCCAGTCTGACCTTTATTTTCAGTAACCCTGCCTAAGTGATAACCACGAGTGGTGGTCATAATGGATGCCTCTGGGTATGATGGCTGCATCTGTCTGAAATTCGATTCATGGGAGATAGATAACAACACAATAGAAAGGACTAATTTGAACAATGCACCCACCTAACCACAATACTGGTCAATGTCCAACTCAAGCCACATTTGTAAGAAACTAACATCAATAGTCAGTATCTAAAAATTACTATTAACCAATTATCTTACTCCATGAATAGTTGTACTGCATTTATGTCTGGTGCAGTTTTGTTAGAAGAGGAGGGGACTACTGGCATGGCTCCTGTAAGAAGCTTTGGGAAACTCAAGACAGCTTCAAGTCAGCTCTGCCTCTGACCAAAGCCAAGCCAATCAGCACCTCTGCAATAACTTATTTAAGAATGGGAAAAGCCTGTTGGATGAGTTCTTTTGAAGAGGAGAGGGATGTGTGGGCAATGAAGTCAGTGAGGAAGCAGTGGGGAAGTGCATCAGAGTAGCCTGCAGCCTGTGGTGAGATGTCAGGCTGACACCCTGTACATCACAATGATAAGAGTGGAGCAGAGTCCTGCTTGTGGCCCTTGGAGGACCCCATACTGGAGCACGTGGCTCCACCTGAGAAAAGCTATGACTTTGAGGGAAGCTAGTTCTGGAGCAATCCATCACTGTAGTATATGGAAGACACCTGTGCTGGTAGGAGAAGTTCCTGGAGGACTATCTCCCATGGGAGAGACAACACATGTCAGCAGGTGAGGAGTTTTCTCCCTGAGAATGGGGGAGCGGCAGAAACAACGTGGAACATAATTGGACTGACCATAACCCCCATTCCCTGCCCCTCCTGCATCACTGAGGAGAAGACAGAGTTGAGAGCTGAGCTGAGCATGGGAGGAGGTTGGGGAAAATTGTTTTTAAATTCCAGTTTTATTTCTAAGTGTCCTACTCTGATTCAGTTGGTAAATTGGTGATGTTTTGTTGTTTAAATGAAATTTATTTTGATTCCCCAAGCTGAGTCTATTTTTTAGCCTGTGACTGTAATTGGTGAGTGAGCCCTTTCTGTCCTTTGTCTTGACCCTCAAGCCTTTGATTATATTTTCTCCTCCCTATCCCACTGGAGGGGGTTAGAAGCGAGCAAATGGCTTCATGGTGCTTTTTTACAGGTGGGTGGGCTTGAAACGTGACAATAGTGGAGAGCTGAGGACCCACTGAGCTTTGCTGTGTAGCAGTAGACTGCACACCAGGATGTCCACTTGAGTAGGGATGCCTTTCAAGGTTACTGAGTTTGAGAGAGTAACATATTCTCAGTAGGTGATTAATAGAATGCAAAACTTTGAAAACCTAAGTCGTATGAAGGAGTGATTGCATGTGTATAAGATATAAACTGTTGACGAAGTGTGGGCCTAGGATTGGATCCAACTGCCTCTAGACTCCCCTCTGGGAAGTTTAGAATGCAAGGGGATCCTTTCTGAACCTCATGACTCAATGGGAGGATCTCCCTGACAGTTTTGTCTTTGTTAAATCACTGGTTTATATCAATAAACATATTGCTACTTTTGTCTTATGAGTGAAATCCATCACTCCATCCACAACATACTGCTTGAAGTATATCCATTGTAAGGAAGGCTAAGTTCCAGAGGTCCCTGGATATTCTTAAAATGCATCTAGGTTTCAAGTAATTTTATTCCCTTGGCCTCCTTTCTACTTTGATATCTTATTTTGTTCTTTTAGAGATCTCATTATAGAGCTTAATCATTTGTACACCTGATATTTTAAACATTTTAAGCCACTGATTCTCACAGAGGAACTGGATAAGAGTATGAAACTAGTATTTGCAATAGAATCAGGTTGTTTTATTTATTAAAATTCATAAGAAAGTGAGATCTATTGGAAGAATCTACACACACCCATTATAACAAGTGATCAATAAATCAGTAGGAATTTCGCCCTGTCAGGGAACACTAGTGTTTACCCAGTAATAGTCTGAAAATGAAAGGGTTTGTTATTGTTAAATCAGTGAAACTTGACAGCCTCCTAAAAAGGGCAATGGGGGCAATTTGCTTCCTCCTTCTCTTTCTCTTGTCCTCTCTAGTTATGTTTAGGAAGAAGTTTGTTAAGGTTTATCAGAGCATTTTTGTTAGGTGGGGTATTTTTTAGCATTTCTTTCTAATGAAGGAGCTGGTGCACTCACTGGGAATTAAAAATTTAAGAGGACTTTTGATCATTTATACTAAAAAGAGACCTTAGCTGAATCAACTGGATCATCATACAAATCTAAGTGTTTCAACCCCAACAACGAAGTTGGATTTCATACAAATCTAAGTGTTTCAACCCCAACAACGAAGTTGGATTTCCTTATATTTGCTGAGATAAAGCAAAATCTAGAAAAAAAAAAAGGAGACAAAGAAAATCAGCTTGGGTTATTGCTGCTTGAGGAAAGATGTCCTGATAAGCAGCATCTTGTTGGCAGCATATCCACTAGTGATTTCAGACAGTTCAGAGACATTTCTTCAGAGAACAAGTTAAACAGAAATTCCTTTCAGCAAAGGACAGACAGATGTTGATGAGTCAGGGACTGGATTATGTAACAAAAGAAGCAAAGCAACAACTTAATAAAATGAAGAGGCAAATGCAGCAGGTCAGGACCATGTGGAAAAGACAGAAAACAGACAAAAAACAAACTTGCCCCCTTCTCCCGCAAGGAAAGAAACTGAAAAATGAGTGGATATGGTAGAATCATAAACACAGCAAATAAAGGAAAATATAATGGAGGGTAAAAAGGAAGATGTCGCCCGAACTAGAGGCAATATGGCAGAGACTTATCATGAGATGACAGTCACATCTTTTGGCAATGATAGATGTAATCAATGTTAATACATCTGATCATCTCCCTGTATGTGATATTTCATTGTTGCTGTTCAGGATGCAAAGAAATGATACAGCATTGAGAGACTTCTTGTTCACTTAACAGCTCTTCCCTTATTCCGAATCCTTCTGGGAATTGGCAGCCATTTCTGGCATCAGTTCAGCCTTTCTGCTGTTGTGTACGGCAGGGGTAATGCACTTGTGTTCTGGGATATTACACAGGTTCATAAAGCTGTGGTGGGCGGCTGCTGTATTGTGAGTAAATGTTTCACACCAGCTTCCAAGGTAATAATTTAATTTTGCTGATTTTCAAAAATGGAAATCCGGGATTTCTAATGGAAAATCTTTTCTGTCAATTCAATCAACTAAAGTAAGGCACCTATTTAATTTAGAATTGCTTTTACAGAGTATGACATTTTTTGCCACCATGCTTATTTAAGTTTGCCATGGGCAAGAATCTTAAAGCCTGTCTTCTCAGCAAAATCTATGTAAAATTGTTAGAGTGCTTGTGGAATCTTTTATGCTTCCCTACTGAAATATTAGATTTAGTGGTGTAGGGAAGGGTGACTGGAAAATAAAGAGAGGGAGATCTGCATTTGCATCTTCCTATACATAATCCTGCTTATACCTTCCCCATAGAAGTGTACTTGTCCTTAGCCTCACTGTTGTATAAAACTCCAACTTTTCTTATGATAGAGATATTTTCTTGCTACTGCAGTGAAATCTTCAAAATGTATTCACATCACTAGTTCACTCCAGTGATTTGACATGAAGAACATAGGTATCATGGTTTGCCATGCATCAATGCAACTTGCATCATGCTTCATTGCTGCCACATTGCTGCCTCTTCAAAAGGCAGCATGAATGAGAGAGTGCTTGAAGAAACAGGTGCTCCCAAAACCTCTGTGCTGCTTGGACCTCTGCTTTGTTACTGTAGGGTGTGGGGAAGGATAAAAATTCAAGTCAATTAGCAAGCAGTGTGTTTTAATTGTTTAATTGATATCTTTGGTGTGTGTTTTTTTGGTCCGGAAGGGCTCTTAAAAATTATCTGGGATTAATTGTGGGAAGCTATACCTAAGATCCTGAACTGCCTTCCTGATTTTATGAAGTTTTCACTTCTCTTTGATACGATGAGGCTGTGTTGTTTAATTGGTAATTAATTCTGTTTCTGACACTCTTTAGCAGCTTTTGACTAGTTACATAAATTATTGCATTTTCTTCCTTTTATGTCAGGAATTCTGAGTTTCCAGCTGGTACTGTGCAAGTGTGTGCATCAGTGCAAAGCGTAGTTCACATTCTGAGCAAAGGTGTGTACTCAGAATATATAGTGTTAAACTCTTTTCATATTGCTAATGAGGTGCTGGGATGAAGCAGGCTGCATCTGGCTGGATAGCATCTCACTACAGGTCCTGTACAAGAGGTTGTGTAAATTTGCAGTCACAGATACAGACCAGCCATGCCTCTCCCTCCCTCTCTTCCTCACCCTTACCAGCCCCCTTTTTTATCTAGATAAACCCACATTTTATAACTGAAGTCTCCAGAACTGGCACCAGCACCTTTCAACATCATGGGCCTCCCAGCTCCTTTCCATGAACTCTCTGGGAAGGCAGACTTCTGAGAAGAAATCATGGCCTGAAGGTCTTGGATGGTCTTGGAGGTAGGATGCTGTCTGGATGTAGCAAACTGTATCTTACCCCGTGGTTCCAGTCTTAAGAAAAATAACTTTTCTTTCTGTGGAGACACAGAGTCCCAGGCTGCCCATTCCCTTGTGTGAAAGCCTCCAGGAGTGGGCCAGGTGGAGAGAGTGATTTCTTTGTAGGACATAAAGCAGTTTCTATGACACTTGTGGATGCAGTGGGAGATGAAAAAGTTGCTGGAGCTCCAGCAAGATACTTTGTGAAGAGAAATTATTTAAGTGAAGAGAATGATTTCAAAGACTGAGTGATTGTTTTCCGCATTCTAAAGGATATTACGTGTATGGTGCAATTCTTTGGGTTTGTGTTGTGGCAGACCCACGGGAAAACATCCATATACAATGAAGGCCCTTAATGGAAAAAATCAGAGGTGGCTATATCGCAGACAGCAACAGTGACCATATTGAACATAGGGATTGTGAACTTGCATATTGTAAACTGGTGTTGTAAGTTAGGCTCTAGGTGCTATCAGAGTGAGCTCTATGCTCATCACTGACTGTGATGTGTGACAAATACTGTTACAGTCAGAGGGGGTAGGTCTCATTCCCTGGAACTTCTGCCCCAATGGACAAGTGGGAGGGGAGAGGGAAAATGACACAGCTAACCTTGTCTATGCTGTGGTTTTCATGAAGTGCCGGCTCCCCAGCCAGGAGAGTAAAGACTGGTGTCAAGGGTAGAGTATGTGCCAAAAAAATGATCATCTCACCACCTTCTTTGAACCTGACTCTTACATGTTGTCTTGACAAGTCTTTGCTTCTGGATATGCCTTTCCCTGGTTTTCAGCAGCTGAAGGAGGTCTATTTGTGCAGCACATATGTTGTGTTCGTCGAGAAGCTGACCTAAATGAGCTACTCCCTTTAGGGAATGCTTGATTTAGAGTGTCCATGAAAGAGACAGGTCTGATGAAAAGCTGTCATAATAGGGGATGAAAACACATGTGATAAAGAGGTGGTGAGCCTGAGTTAACTTCTGCCCAACTCAGAAATACTGAAGAGAATATAGATATAACCATAACTAGGATAAGGCTGTTCTGGAAGTTTGACATCTCAAATCTGCATAATTCATTTCAAACACTCAATAGTCAGTGGAATAATGTCAGATGCTTTAGAATGTTTGGCTTCAAAGACTGCTTGTAATGTTATCTTTTAATGTCCTCCTCTGTTTCAGTAACTATAGACTATACATCAGTCCATTTAGAACAGTTTGTGCTTTTTCTTTAGCAACAAATAAAACTAGTCATTAACTTAATAATGTTATTCTAAAAATTGACTCTGAGATGCTGCAGAAACTTCATGAATGAGTGTAGAAAGAAACAGGTTATAACATTTGTTTCAGATAAGCATTTTTGCATTTCTGTGGGTGTGGTGGGTGTAAAACATGTTCAACGATTCTTACAAGTTTATTGCGGTTCCTGGAAGAGTTGTTTTATGAATGTGGTACAGAGATCTAGTACTGCCCATCATGACCCACTCTCAAGTCTATTTCTAGCCTAACTTATACCCATGACACAGATGAAAACGTCTCACAAACGACATCTACCTTGGGTCAAGTTAGATGCAGTGCTCTGTTTCAGTCTTACAGTTGATGTTCAGAGCTACAGTATCGTAGCCCTCAGTACTTGTGAGAAAAACAGACTTAGAGTTGCTGTAGGGACATTTTCCTCTGTGTTCTTGTACTCTTCTATTATATCTTCTTAGTACAGCAGGGAAGACAGGAGACTGCAGTCCTCTAGATCCCAGAATGTTTCATGCAAGGATATGCACATACACCAGTCACAGACATGGGAGACATTAAAATTTATATTCTTTTACCACATGTAACATAAAGAAACCATGTTAAGTGCAGTGGTATTTACACTTTCCTTCAATTGCTTATAAGTTTGCCTAAGCAGTAAAAATGTAGTTGTAGACACATTTATTCATACATTAACAATTATACCCTTGAGAATATTTCAAGCAAAACTGCATTCAAATAGGATGTTTATTTGTTTTAAGGACTTTTTTAAAAATCAACAATTAAATAGTCCATCTGTTCCCCAAACAATTCTAGTTAAACATTTAACTATACAGTTTTGAAAAGGCAGTTCTTCTAAATTGAACATTCTGTGTTGCATGTGTATAAATCCTTGACTGCTAGAGGGATGCAACAGAGTAGATAAAAGTTTGGATTTGCCACTTAAAAACATGGTGTGAATCAATGGAGTTACATCCACTTAAAGTACATTAGGTTACTCTTTTCCTCTTTCTTAGCAAAGTAGAAGTTAAAAATATTCCTTCTTGAAAGCTGGGTTAATCTTACAACTAGAGAGCACAACAAATGGCTCTAAAATCCCTGGGAGAGTACTTTCAGCATGTATTTATGGAAATCACTCTTCAAAGTGAGCTTATATCCCATGGATTTCTTTTTCCTGCATTTTAGTGTTAGACTAGAAGCGGCTGATACTCCTATTCAAATGGCACTCTAAAACTAGGGAAGACTCGCTTATGTCATAAAGCATACACAGAAAAAAAAAGGTGATTAAGGATAATTTATAGTTTTCATTAAATGAACCCATAATATTTTCAGAGCAAAGTGCTTTATTACTAATGGAAATTCATGATTGTTATTAATTACATATTTTTAATGCTTTCGTTTTAACCTGTCATCAGTTTCCCATAGCAAAATGATGAGTTTCAACTTTGAACATTCTGAACTTTACTTTGCTCTTAAATTGTGTCAACGTTTTCCTTTGGGCAGTTGGGTTTTTGGCTAGCATTTCTTCCATTTAACACTAACCATCCCATCAGCCTTCATCTTACTTCCTTGAACTACTACTTTTAACTTGTTTTATCTTTTTCTAGGGTAGAATTACCTTCAGAATACCAAAGAAAATTTTAAACTGTTGTTTCATTGCCCATATTATTATTGGGTGCTAATTTGTGCAATCATGAATAGGAGATGAATTCAAAATCCTCTTACTTTTTGTTTGCATGAATTAATTAATTAAATCTTCCCCTCAGCATTTTTTTTACAAAGTCTGGCAACACTTCAAGAAATAATTCCTTGAAATTATTGTATTGTATTTGACTTGTCAGAATACACCTTCAGAAATCAATCTGAATATGCAAAAGAGACATGGAGGCTGAACCACTTTGCAATCGCAGATGGCAGGACAGATGTTACAAAGGTTTTACTGTTATAGAGAAACATCAGCTCTCTGAGGAATGAATATATTATCTTCAATGTAACTTGAAGATGCTTTACTGTTATTTTAGAGGTATTTCAAACAGCCATGACTAGGAATACTATTTACATAGAAACATAGAAATATCTGGGTTGGAAGGGACCTCTAGAGGTCACCTAGTCCAACCCCCCTGTTGAGAGCAGTGACATCCTCAACTAGAGCAGGTCGCTCAGAGCTCCATCAAGCCCCACCTTGTATGTCTCCAGGGATGGGGCTTCAACCACCTCCCTGGGCAACCTGTTCCAGTGCTCCACCACTCTGCTGGTAAAGAACATCTTCCTTACATCCAATCTAAATCCACTCCTTTCTAATTTGAAACCATTACCCTCATCCTTTAACTACAGGCCTTTGTAAACAGGCTTTTTATCAGCTACTGGAAGGTGGTTATTAGGTCTCCCTGGAGCCTTCTCCAGGCTGAACAATCCCAGCTCCCTCAGCCTGCCCTCATAGGAGAGGTGTTTCAGCCCCCTGATCATAATCATGGCCCTCCTCTGGACCTGCTCCATCAGG
>VWZY01013532.1:123681-168975 GCA_013399075.1 Chloroceryle aenea | reverse complement strand
CCGTGTCCAAGGCCTTGCAGAAGTCCAGACAGATCAACATCCACAGGTTGTCCTTTATCCACTGATGCAGTTGCTAGCCTGATCTGTCTTTGAATTCCAGTACAGAAATTTAAAAATACATAAGCCTGTTCAAAAACCAGTCAAACAAACCAGGAATATTTACATGGGAAAGAAACTGGATGGAAAAATAATAATGAAAAGAAATGGGAAGTGAACATTTACACAGGCATAGCATCAATGTGTTTTTCTCAATACGTTGCTTCTGCCTCAGTGAAAATTGTCCAAATCTTAACATGCTTCTTAAACTTCCCTAATTTCATTTTATTATCTTTCTTCTTGTAATTTTACCTTTATTTTTNTTTCCTTTATTTTTTTAACACAGTCTCCCTCTTTTTTTTTTTTTTTCAGCAAGAAAGAAAAAGAAAAAAGGTGATTTCAATGGCAGGTTGCAGGCTAGGGAAGGAGGACAGAAATGAGACCATGGGAAATCAGGAGACTCTGCAAATTAAATTAAGCCTGTGGAACCCAGAAGCTGTAGGTGGAAATATGATGTCTCATATACTGTGATGACTTCACCTGTTGTCACAGCACTGGATTTAACGATGAGTCACCAGGTATGAATATTATCTTATTAATTTGAAAAGCATAAAATGTTAATATTAATTTAGAATAGGCAAACAAAACAGTTTAAAAATGAGCTGCTCATGCTTTATAGATATTAAAAGATTTGCTGCTGTTGTGTATTAGGAAAAGTGAACAATGGAAAACAGGAGGTAAATATTACTTTTACAGACTTTCTTTTCTCATTTTCGTCTGTGTGGATTACCATTGTAGCATTGTAGGGTTTTTTTTCTACTTTTTTTTTTTTTTTTAACTAGCAATAGCAAAATGAAATGGATTGTCTGCCAATTAGAAAGAACCAGGTAGCTATGAAAAGCCTGTCTCCTGCTTCTTTTACTTTTCCACAATAATGATAACAGAGTTGACCAAAAAAATCAAAATCTAAATGCAAATTAATAGTAAAATACATGACAACAGGCAATCACCCCAGATAGAAATGAGGATACATTCTGTTTCCTTGCATAAGCTCAAAATATCTATCCATTATATCTTATTGTTACATGTGGTTTTATTACTATTTAGGGAGTTTCCAAAATTGTGTGAGTGCTTTATGGAATAGGTGAAATGTTCAAGGTTCCTCCCCTGGGAAACTATGGCTCAGATTCAGATGCGAAGCAGCAAGTACAAAAGCAAGAAAAAGGATGCGAGGATGAGGAGGAGTAGTTACCGTTCCTAACCCACCCAGCAATTAACCTTCCTTTTTGCCATGGATTCTCTAGACAAGTCCTAAGCTACTGCTAGTACCCCATGATCTCATATCATGAAGGCAGTTTTGGTTTTCTAGAGTGTTCTCTCGAGTGGGTAGATTACAGGCTGTGTTAAGGCCTAAATATAGTCCCCAACATTAAGACAATTGTAGCTACATCAGCTATGATTTTCAGCTAAGCATGAATGAAACAGTAATGAAGACAGAATGTAATCGTGGGTTTAAAGATAAGGATGCCTTAGGCATTTAGCAATCAAGGAAGGCAATGTTGGTCTAGGTCACTATAAAGACCACAAGCTTTTCCATAAGAACATATAAAAACAAGTAAGAATTTTTTATGTTTTCTTGTCTCAACTGAGAGAGTTAAATGGAATGGTACTAGTTAAGTGCAGAAAAAAAGCCACAAAATAAGTGTTTTGGAAAGTGTTTCTGCTCAAAAAAATATTCTGCCAAAGTGAGACTGCCAATGCTGCATACAGACAAGCTTTATATTAATTATCTGTGTTCATAAAGGAAGAATGATTACATCAATAAAGGGTGACTCATAGTTAAATGGTGCCTTTCAACCATACGACATTTATTGAGAACAAACACTATTCTCCAGATTGAAGCCAACTAATGCACTAACAACGTAATTACAATGATTGCTGCTGTGACAAGGGGTATGAGTGGCTTTCAACCACAGCATATAAGAGCTTACAAGAAATTTATTTCTGTTAGGTAAGTATGTTGCAGTTTTGGTTATGAGAACAACTAGAACGGGGAATCATACCTATTGGCTAAAACTGCACACTGTGGAAATTGGTAAGAGTGGAAGCTATGAAGACTAAGAAAAAAAATCATCTAAATCTATGACAGAATTCTGCTATTATTTTCAAGATATTGCTGTGCTTCCTGTGAGTGATTATGTGCATACATAAACTGAAAAAACGATGGTTCCTCTTTTTGGATGCTCACACATGAGAAAAGAGTTGGAGCAGTGGAATTCTTTTCACTGGACTTGTGAAAGCCTGAGCTAGTGACTCTGGTCTTCCTGTACTTGAAATAAGCAGACCATTTGAGAGCAAGATTCATTTTGCCGTATTTTAAACTTTCATTTTTAGGTGGGATTATATTTGTCATAGCTGATTTGCTCCTCTGAGCAAAGGATTGTAGGATGGCATACTCATATATACACATAGACATTGTAAAAGTCTTTATCAGACCAAAATCTATTATATCTTTGGATGAATACAGACAGACAGATGAAACAGTGCTAACATAAATAAGACCATGATTCTAAGGTAAAAATTGTCATAATACCCCAACATGCAGGGTACCTTGTGGGTATCATTCATAGCAAAGGTGAGCTTTGAGAAAGGCAGGACTGGTGAACATTTAAGGACTACTCATCTCAGTAGCAAAAGTCACCAGAAGCATGGAAGAATTTCTTTCTGTACAGAAGCTGAGTAGACAAAGAGTTTTGAGATTGGGGAAAAAACTTCCAAATATTAACAAAATTGAAATTTACATAAAGATGGAGAAATAATTTATTCGGTAATTATCACAGAAAGAAAACAAAGGTGCTGACTATAATTATTGGGCAGCATATTTAAAACAAACTGACAGTGTAACTAGTGAAAGATTAAATTGAGATTCATTTCCACAAGATGTTGTGGTGTTCAGTGTATAAACATACATAAAATGATTAGGCAATTCAAGAGAACAGAATTATCCAAGTTTATTAGGTACCATGGAGGTAAAGATTTTCAACTCAGGAATTCCCTGTGTGACTGATCTCCAGTAAATTGCAGGATTTTTATTGAAAAAGAGGGAGTGAAATGACTTGTTTCATATCCTTGCCTGAGTTCATGCAGCAGGACTAAATCATTTGGTTCACTTCACCTTCACCATCAGTTTTAGGTGAGCCATTGGCTTTGAATTGAACAGAAAAAGTTTTGCCTTGAATGCTCAAGTCCATTTGGCCCAGCCAATTTGATTGAAGCAGTTTGTAGACAACTCCATTTTAATCACTGCGGCATTTTGTACTGAGTGTATAGTCTATACTACTCTGAATTAATAGTTACAGAATGTCCCCAGAGTGATTTGACCAGTTTGTAAAGTTTTTAAAACTCATTTTAGTAAGTACACAAAGCCTGTGAAAATGTGACCTTGTTGATACCATTATTATATTCTTTACAGAATCACCTTTATGTCAAGTGCACTAATGATCTAGAAAGGATAAGATTAGAAAAAGCAGTACATCCAGATTTTATTGGAGCATTCATAAGAATAAGAAAATCTTTCGCTTCTTGTATAATGTTTGCTGGTAGGGAAGCTTCAAAGCATAGAATGAAGAATAGCAAAAACATTTTTAAGAAAGTTTTTGTGTTCCTTAGGAATATAGTAAAACATAATTTTCCCTATAATTTAAATCCAAGATCCAGAACTAAAATAAACCTTGACACTTCATCAATAGCTACTTAAATCTGACTATGCCCCTAATGCTTTGAGGTCACACTGGTGATGAATGATTTTCTATGCTGTACTTTAATGGTACCTGGCTACATCAAAGTTTTGGGTTGGAGATGCATATAGATAAAATGAATTTGACAGATAGTTTACTTACCTTTGGAGTTACTTGTAAGTAATTATTTTTATTGGAAACGAGTTGACATTTTACTGCTTATGGAGCTTTCATGCTTTTCCCTGAATTTATAAGCAACATCTTGGCCAAAAAGCTTGTAAATGCGATTGGTCTATAATCTCTGCATGAATTAGATCAGGTGCCTTTTTGACAGAAGAGAATTTAAACTTCAGTTCTAATGGTAGTCATACAAAAGCGCAGCTATTTAACAGAGTTGAAAACCACAAAAATCCTGTCAGACATTGGTTTTGTGGTTGTTGCTAATTAGCTGCTTTGGTTTTTGGAGTAGTCAATCCTGACCTTAGAGCTTGGATCAGCTAGAGTCAGGGTGAAACACTCAGCTTGTAAAAGATAGTGGCAATTTTCGTTGTTGTTGTTGTTTTCGTCAGGAAAGCTAGCTTTTTTTTGGGATAGTTTTCCATAGAAAGATGAATCATTATGTCTTGCTATTGCATAGTTTTGTTACCTATAGAGTTAACATTTAAATATTTATTTCAGCAGTACTTTGTATTTGCTTTTTCTTGTTTTGACTTGTGCTTTATCCTTCTTTTTTCAAACATTTAGCTGTTGGGAAATAAATCACACTTTCATTTGAGCTCACATTTTCCTTTGATATTGGTTAATGCAGGAATTGTTCCCATTCTTCTTCCCTGATGAATCTCTGTGCTTCTCCTTGTACCATTGCTTTTTAACTAAAAACAACTTCTGTTACAGCAATAGCAATATGTTAAGAGAGTGCATATTTCTCAGTGAGTTTACTAGCATTTTTAACTGTGGCCTGGCTTGTAGTTCATAAAACTCAATGCTTATATGGTACAGTACAAAGGTATGTTTTTTGTATATTTTATCATTATCTAATAAAGTTTTCTTACTGTATTTATTCTTGCCCCTCACCCCCTCTTCTGATTCTAGGCCTATACAGAGTGAAATTTCATATAGTCCACTCCAAATAAAACGTATTTCAGATGTTTTATCTGATTTTTTTTTGAATTTAAGAAACAGTGCATTTTATGCTCCTGTCCCATTATGCAAGTGGTTGTATTTGGACCTACCGCCTATACAAAACCAAAGCATGCTATATCAAATGCCAATGACTATGACTCACCATAGCCTGTATTAAGTGACTAATCAGTTTGTTGATATTCCTGCTATACAAAAACAGCAACAAAAATTACATGGCTTCTTTCAGAAGAACCTCTGGAGGTCAAAAATTTAATGCAGATAAGCTTGGTGGCATTTGGATGCCTATCTGAAGGTTATCCAATTACTTTTTGAATTTAATTATTCAGTAAAAAGAGAAATAAAAGTAAAGAAAAGTACATACTTTTATATTCAGAAGCTGCAAATGCAGTTTCAGTTAAAGCAAGGTGCTGGGAGATGAAAAAAGAAAATTAATTCCCTTCTATTTAAGAAGAGCTTTGTAATTTCTGAAATATGTTCATTTTTTGATGTTAAAACTGGAAGGAGGCTCCAGCTGTCCTCAGAGCCCTTGTCTAATAGCAAGTGTTCTGATAATATGGTTTTGCTGCACAGTTATTATAAAAATAACTGCAATACCTCTAACATAGTTAACTTTATTGGAACATCTGGCACATTTTAGTTCTTAAAAAGAGCACCCCTGTTGAGCATTCTAGTTTCAAAGAGGATATAAATTATAATAAAAAAATCATGGCATATCAGAGGCACAACATATATGATCAGCAGTGGTATACAGAGGACTAGATCACACTTCACAGTACTTCATCAGTGCTAATAAGTATATATTTTCATCTGTCTCCATTTAGGAAATCTCTGAAGGATACACTTAAACTTAAGCTGAAGTAAATGTGCTAGCTTGCTGAGACCTCCTTGATTACATAAAAACCAGTTTTAGTATAAGACAGGAAGCATGAAGCAGTGTTTTGCTTCATTAACAGCTGTACTTGAAAACCATATTCTGTGGAGAAATATCTTTTTCAGAATTTTTTCTAGTGGCTTTTTCCAGAAAAATATCTTCTCTGTGTTAGGATAGAAATCAGAATTCTCACATCCATCAGAGAAACAGGCCTAGATAGAAAGAGATACTGAGGAACAAGGAACCATGTGAATTTGAACAATAAAACACTTGCTCTGCTCCATTTTGCATTCTGCTTAGCTTTGGTGAGAGTCTTGGATTCAGTGCTCACCATGGCAGGGAATAGTCTGCAAGTAGTCACGTGGGAACAGAGCTCTGCTAACATTAGAAGGACTTGGTGTCCTGGAAAGGAATGCACAATCACAATCCCCAAACTTCCTTTGGGGCCACAAACTGGAAGATGGCGGTGAACTGGGAATACTCACTGCCTGTATTTTCTTGGGGACCACTTTACTGGGGAAGAAGCACTGTGGTATTCCAAAGAGACAATTATCAGTTTCAGGTGTCTTCTGACAGATAATGAATATGATAAGAATATCAAAAAAGCCTTTCTAATGCTTATGTACAACCAGCTGCGAAGCCCCAGCAACTGATGGAGGCACACAGATTGAACTCAGCTTCCAAGTTTATCATCCAAAAGACAATGTTTCATGAGCTTGCCAAGAGCACTCCTGAATTTCCATGGGATCCAAAAGGTTTTGGACTGTTATGTATGAGCAGCTCTGTGACACATGCTGAAGAGAAATACTAGCTGGGATGCTGAGGATGGCACCAATCCACAGAGAGGGTGATGTCAAAAATACATATGAGCATCAGTCAGGCCCAAAGCAGAAAAGGCACGGCATCAGCATTGGGACCATATTGTTTCCTCCTGTTCTCCAGCCCAGGTCTGGATCTTGGGACCAAAGCACATGAGAAAAATACTTGCTGAAGGGTGACAAAGCATAATTCTCAGCATAAGAAAATGAATTGTTTTGTCTCTGAGGGGGGAAAAAAAAGACCATGTCTAGAGAATGTGTCCGTCTGGCTCCTGTCAATGTCCCTTTGTTGGACAACTGTTGTCACTAGATGAAGGTAAAACTTACACTGAGAATACACTTGGGAAACAGCATAGGCAGAAAATTTCTTAACATTTCAGGTCATGAACTAAAAGACCTGGAACTTGGTTTGAACACTCTGTTAATATACAGCTGTCAATATTATCAGCTTTCTGAAGTGATGCAGGAAAACTGGCTCTTCCTGTGGGTTAGGAAATAATCAGAGACATCTATGTACACACAGACTCCATGGGGACCACTATGACGAGCCAAGTGAATCCCAGACACAGAGGCTGAAAAAATATTAAAGGGCACAAGCAAACTGAGCCCACTAGCTCTCTTGGTAAAGCTGTTACAATGTTAAATTGCCTCACATATCTCAAATTGTTTTTTGCTGCAAGACTGAAATTGTCTGACTTTCAGCTGTATTCTGCTGGACTGCACACAGCTTTGTTAGCAAGTTGGGAAAAGATCCCATCTCTGCAAGCCCTTCTGCATACAAGTGTGTTCATCTAGCTGTGCCTTCACAGTCTCTTTCTTAAACTGGTTGAGTTCTTTCAAACTCACATTTAAAAGAATGGTTTCCTGCTTGGGCCATTTTTATGTCTCTCTTTTGAAGTCTTTTTTGTATTTCT
Source organism: Chloroceryle aenea (assembly GCA_013399075.1). Classification (NCBI taxonomy): domain Eukaryota; kingdom Metazoa; phylum Chordata; class Aves; order Coraciiformes; family Cerylidae; genus Chloroceryle; species Chloroceryle aenea. The sequence goes on along the minus strand of VWZY01013532.1, from coordinate 161,456 downwards.
GTATCTGTATTCATTCACTGTGCAAACCACCTGCTTCCTATGCTGTGCGTGGCACCAGATAACTTATATTTTCTGCAGTGCTCCTCAGGAGTGTGCTGGTGTTTCAGGATCATCTTATTTGGGACAGGGACTGGGAATGAGTCTGATAAGATGGATATACTCCCCTCTATCTCATATATATAGAAGTGGGAGTTTCCAGACAGGAATCTGCATGGATGCTGTGTTTTTCTTGTGAAGAAAATAGAGACAAGCCACAAAGGAGGATACAGTTCAGTCAGCTGAAGTGAGAGGAAGGAAGGAACAGTGATAGGCAGTCAATGGCTACAAGGATGGAGTTGGGAGGTGAGCATCCTAGAAATCTAGAACCCTGTGGCTCAACACAAACGTAAGAAAGCTGTGATTTCAACATCTGGTCAGGTGAACTGGACTCCACCACATCCAGCACAGGTCCTGGATATGCTCCTTTTTTTTTTTTATCTGAAAGGCTTTCCTAGCACTTTTTGAATACATTCAGATGTCACATGTAAGCAGTCATGTGATGTCTCCAAGTTTACTGTTAGAGCTTTCTCAAAAAGCAGCACTCTTATCTAGATAATTCTAATCCTGCTGCCAACTGTATTAAAACTTTCAGTGGGTCATAAACATTTAAGTAGAGAATACATTACTTTGACGCAATAGTTTGGCTTCCTTATTATTTACTATTCCACTAAATTTTGTGTCATTTACATTTTATCAGCAAAGATTTTATGTCTTTCTTTATCTTTTGTATCTGCTGTATTTTATAGCACAATAAAATTATGAAACAATATTCTGTTGTAGGCTATATGAAGACACTTGTTTTATTTACTTAAAATAAAATAGCCAAATTGTCATGGAAGCTTTTAGAAATAATGCAATAAAAAATACGAAATCTGAAATCTGCTCCAAACCATGGTCAGTCAGTTCTACACTGCTGTAAAAGACAAGATAAAACAAAATTCTCTTTTGGCTCATAACCTTCCCATGAAACAAGAGAATATAGCTCTGAGTGTTATTCTGCCCTTCAGATCATCCAGCATGGGTCTCTTTGAGATTAGCTGCGGGCAAAGTCCAAGACAGCTTTGCCACAAGGACTCATTAAAACAGGTAGTGCTAAGTCTGAGTGCCTCTGCCACACTGTATGTGGCATGAACTAGCTCCCTCTAACTTTCCTGAGAAAGGCTTAAACCCCATGAGCACCAAGAAATATCTCATGCAGCACAACCCTTCTTAAGGAGAAGTTAGTATTTTAATGCAAAAGAAATGGTAGACAATTCAGGACTGCTGCATTGTATCCAGAGAAGCCTGTGTATGGTGGCCTTGTGTTCCACAGACCTTGATTAAGTGGTATTTGGGGTGCTGTTATGATCATAATTCCAGATGCATTGTGACAGCAAGTGGGATTCCCTAGGAAAGCAACCAAGGTTACCAGGCTACTTTGCATGTAGAAGGTTTCTGCTAGTAGAAATACTGCAGTTTTCTCATTCTGATGATGAACGTCATTCCTTCTGTTGTTCAAAGTATATCCTTTCAAAAGTTCAGCATATTTTATGGTAGGATTTGTCCACAATCCAGAACTTCTCTTACAACCTGTATTATTACAAATGACCACCCAAAAGTTGTGCACCATCAGTCAAGGTATTGAATGAAGGACAAACCCACTTAAGAATCACCTGGCTCAGTTTCCTGAGATTTTCGAGGATGTCAGATGCACAGATATCTATGTTGGAGAACTATCTTGATTTATAAAGTGTTTTATTTTAAATAGGTTTTACTGTTTGAAATATGCCTGGATATGTTAGATTTTCAATATTTTAGCCACTTATATGTTGAAAAGTAATGATAAAACATATCAGATGCATAAGAAAGCCTGTTTCAAGGCTGTTGATCAGTTAGATAGGCAGTTTACTACACTGAATAACAAGTGTTACTCCCCTGACATTATCCTCCAGTGCAGTTTAAAGCATGCTATGTATCCTTTATGACATTATTTATACAATGTTAACCAATGACCTCTATTATATGGCTATACTGAATTGTTATGAGACTCAGTGGGAACCACAGCAGATGTCATTTATTTCTAAATGTAAAGTGCAAAATTAGAGTTAAGTTAATACTAAGTTGCCTATCACTTGGGTGCTATTAGCAAAATAGTTTGAGTATGCTGCATTGAAGTGTTTCATATGTTGAAAAAGCATTTTTCTCTGAAAGTGCGAGATTCTAATATAGAAATCATTCAGCTGTTCAGTACTCAGATTGAGTTGACTATGTAGTTCTTCCCTAGAAATATTTTAATATAAGACTGTGTAGGTGATATCGGGCTTCTTTATCTACAGGGAAGCCCCATGTCACTTTTTGTCAAAAGCCTTGTTGGTTTGGATTCAGCTGCAAGAATCAGTGCTTCCTACAGGGCCACATTTCCAGATGGAATTGAGAGCCCTGTTGCGCAGATGTCAGCTGTGTGCTTGTTCCTCTTACTGCTCTAAAGGGAGTCCTGGCATGATTAAGGATTAATCAACAGAATAAAAGTTTGCTTGGGTCAGGTCTCAATTCCGGAATGTGATTGTTTCATTGCTTGTAAAAACAGGTTGTGATTTGTAATATTACAAAATATAGTAGTAAATAAACAAGGCTGTTGTGGCTCTGAGGTTCGTTGAGGATTAATCGCGAATTCCAGTTTGTGAATTAGAACTGGCAGTCTGTGCAAGAGTTTCAAATCTAGTGCAATGGATCTCCTGGGAGCTATTTCAGCTTTTCTAGTTATGCGGCAGCACTGATGTTGATTGTATAAGAAGCCAACAGATTTAGGAGGGAAAGAACTGGGAGGCCATGTATAGTAAATCAAAAAGTTATTCCACGTTACAGAAAACATTTGGGAACATTGTTGGGTACTTCCAGTCTGTGAAATTTAACCTTTAGTAGTGATTATAGTACCTGATTATCTCCTTTGAAGTAAAAAAAAACCCAACCAATAAACCATTAAAGCTATACATATTTTGTTCCATTCTCCTAACTGTCATGAATCTGATGACTTCTTGATCATATATTAATTTTATTGGTATAGCCTTTCCCCTTATATTTTTTCTCTGTTGAGACTGATTATATTTCCCCGATTAAATCTATTCCCAGCTGCAATTAACACATATTCCTTGATAATAGTTTGGGCTTCACATTTTAAATGCATTCCATTTTCTAAAGAGGCGAGCTGGTTAGAAATACATGTGTTCATTAAAGTCTGGTTACTGCGGAAGTGCCACAAAGAGGTTTCACTTTGCTTGCTGCATCACTAGAGGGAGCTCCCGGTGCATGGGAAGGGAAGGCTTTGTTCTCAAACATCACACAAAACTCGAGGAAACAGGAAAAAAAACCCTTTCCCAATAGACAATGATTGCTAAATGTCTGAAACAAACAAAAAGTGATTTTTTTTTCTTAATTAGAGTATTTTTTATGCATTTGTTTGCCAATAATACAAGCCTCACAACCTAATAACTACAGCATTTAAAGACTGATAATGGTGTCCAGTTAAACCCTTTGCAAATAGAAAGCTTGAAAAATGCATAATACTAATGCCTGTGAGCCTTTTTAAGTAATAACAATCAAGATACGTGACTTTTTCAAGTGGCTGGTTTGTCAGAGCCGATGAGATAGATAGACATCCAGTAAGTTGGAACTAAACCTTTTTCTCTGATGCAACGCAATGGTTCTAAAAAAAATAATGTCTCTGTAAGTCCACTAATTTGATATCTGTCATTCCTACAGAGCAATGGCTCTTGTGGTGATAAAAGAAGGATCATTTTTGACGGGCATAGTGGCATTCATGTGGGCAAAACAGGAAGTGGTGTGAGTACAAATACAGTGAGCATCTTCAGTGTTTATTATAAGCAAAATTGCTTCCAAGGCCCGGGCATTAGGAATGCATTTTGGTCTGGAATACATCTGAAAAAAAATTGGCTTATTTTCACTGTTTTTAAAAATATGACTTATCTTTATATTACATAAGAAGCTGTCAAATGGTCTAATATAATTTAATAGGTAGCATGTGTACCTCTGTTGCATAAATTGACTAAAAAAGGGATGAATAACTTCTTACAGCTCAGTGCTTTCATAGTTCTGTGCGAGACCTTCTGAGTCTGCATTTCAAGCATAGCCTATATTGTCACATACACTGAGTCCATGGGCATCTTCAGGAAACAGGATCTGACACTCAGTGTAGCAGCTGCTGCTTAATGCAGTGTCAGGGTATCATAGGTTTCTAAGACAAAGGGACTTTCTTGTCTCAGAACACATTATGTTTGTAACTACAGGATTTACCATCCCTAATTTCTCAAAGATGACATACTGATACATCTTAACAGTTGTACAATGCCCTTCATTATACCAAGCCGTGATAGACCCATCTGGAGAAAACCAGTTTACTCACTGAACCTGAAAATACACAGAAGTGTTCTTTTTTTGTCCCCTAGAATAATTTTAAGTCAATGGAAGTTCTAAAAATGTGCACACATGAGCATAAAGAGTACTAAGACAGAGCTTATACTTTGAGCTAAGTAGTGGTCACCAGAGTCATTCCATTCTCAGCCAAACAATATATACAAGCAGCCAAAACCCAACAAGGTGACAATTGCAAAGATGAGGACGACTTCGATCTTCCTCCAAGAGACCACCAGAGGATGACAAGAGCCCACTACCACGTGGATGTGTGCATGCGATAATGGACAGAGAGTTATGATAATGACTTCTCTGAATTCTGCTGAGTATGTAATAGGCTTCCTGGATATGTAATGCATATGTACGTAAACTTTCTATAAGAATTATTTGTTTCTGAATCCTGGCATGTGTGTTAGGAGATCAGATCCCCCCATGTGCCCAGCGCCAAAATAAGCATACCTGCTTTATAACCTTTCATGGGTTGTAGAGTTTGATTCCACACGTCAGTTCTGAAATATATATCATAGAGACGGGAGGTTTTCTATGATGCAGTTATTCCTCAGATTTTCTCTCCCAATTGAAAACAGGCTGCTCAACAGCTTAAGCAGTAAATTGTAATACAATTTAAGCAGAATTTGGTGGGAAGCATCCATGAGCCCAGCCTTTGTCCCAGCCCATGCTTTCAGTGTAGCTCATTCAATGATGGGAGGAGGATTCTCAGATTTGCTGTATAGGGCAGGTCACAATGTAGCTCAAAAGTCAGCTGGTCTTCATAACACCTTAATGAAGTAGGTAAGGGTTAGTAACTTCACTTTACTGGAGAGCAGACTTAACTAGTGAAGAAGTGAGTTTTATGAGTTCTTGTAGGGAAGCAGTAACAAAACTCCATTCAGAACTGAGACATCCCATCCCACTACAGCACAATGTCTTGGGCTCAAAGCCCACAAAAATCAAGCTGTACAACTCTTAGCACTAAAACTGTAGTAAACAGGATAATTAACACAGTCTGGTGTAGAATGCCAAGACTTAATAATGCTGTCATAATTTAAGGCCTTGAAACACACAGAGAATTCAAGAAACTGTAATTATCTCTCACTAATATTTTTGTGGCCATTTTGACCAATAGTACATCATAAAGTTGATTTGACAAGTTGGAGATATGTTTCGTTTTGTAGGAACAAATGTACTGAACTCATGGTTATGTGCGCACTATGTCTAGACACCAGGGCTATTACAATGAAAATTACATTTTCATTTCTACTGCAAACTGTCTTGTTAATCTACTCAATATTTCCTTGCCTAATCATTTTGTCCAGAAGTTCCATTCTTTAAAGAAGGTCAAACAAGCTCTTTTCAATGTTATTGCCTGCTGTAGCTACAATATTGGTAATAATAATCATAGCTCATTACATGATAAAAAAACCCCCGCCATCCTTCTTTGTAGTGAATCTAGCTGGTATTTTAGAACATACCAGTTTACTGTTAGTCTTTTATCATTTTAGCTGACATGCAGTCTTTTCTCCAACCTAAAAAAGAATAAATGCATTAGGGAGCAAGAATTAGTGAGCTTCCCTTCCCTAATAAGTCACGTTGGCCTTTGTGTTCCCTACTTTTCTAGTACCCACAAGAACTGTAAAAGACAAGTAGCCACTTCCTCTTCCTTTCTACTCCAGCTGTGAAAGAGATAAAGAAAAGAAAAAATTTACTTCCCAGGACCAAATGGAAGTTCCAGCTGCCAGCTGGGCTTAACAGGGTCCTGATTCCAACATGGTTATGAAGCCTAATGGCTTGGGAACAGGGTTTTTTATGAAACAGAAAAAGTGCTTCTGCATCTTCTCTGACTTTGCTCCAGCTTTACTCTAGCTTCCAGAGAAGTGACCAGGTCCAGGAGCAAGATGGCACTTCTTTTTGGATCGTTTAGGCATTTCCTGCTGTCTGTTTTAGGTGTCCCTTTGTACAGATGACTATGAGGTGCCTCTATAAATGCCTAAATCCCATGTAATAATAATGAACATTTGCTTTATCATTATTTATAGAAGGAAATGCCTCAACACTTCTTTCTCGAGCTGAGTCCATCTGCACACTGTAGTATTGACAATCACAACACTGATGTGTCTCTGAGTGATTTTCCCACCGAGTCTAAATATCATCTACTTCTGCATAAACTTGCTGGGTTAACATTATTTGTTCTAAATTTTTACAGCAACTAATAATAACCTTAAAAATAACTTAGTTGTGACTTATGAAATGAGATGTTGCCTATGAGTGAATAAAAATGAGGAAATGACCACTACAGAAAGTAAAACACTAGGTAGGGAATGACAATTATGTAAACAAATAATAATGTAAACTATTCATAAGGTATTTTACCACCGCAAATTGTTAGCCTTGCCAACAGTTTCCTGAAATCACAAGCTGTTTGCTTATTTTCTGAATTGTTCCTACTAGTGTGCATATTTCTATGTAAATGAATGCCATTAAACAAGCGTTCCTGTGGTGATAACACAAGTTCCTTTCCACATTATCACAAGTTCTTCCCTTAGGCATACTGTAGGGAGAAAAATGTAAAAAGCCATTCAGATCATTCAATGTCCTATTTGATTATAAAATGCAGCAAATTTCAAAAATATTGTATGTGTCTGTGTGGGTGTGTATAACTCTTCTATAGACCATGTGCCTTTTACTAATTCTTAAAGAATCCTGGAGAGCTAAATGATTGTTGTGTGAAAAAGGTAAAGTAATTTGGCAGAAAATAAACCCCCTTGTGTTCCAGCTGGTCCTCAGATCTCAGAGGGGCTGGGGGCGGACAGGTTTAGATTGTGGGTGATGACCAATTTGGCACTAGTAGTCCTGCTGCGTTCAGTCTATCTGAACTCTCACAGCTCCAGATTCGCTAACAGTGCACTGCACTCCCCAGTTCTAGTTGTGCTCCATGGTCTCACACAGCCAGTAAGGAGCTGACAGTGCCCAATGAGAGAACTTCTGTGACTAGCAGCATGAATAGTGCAGTTTATTAAGAGCAACAGAGATACAAGTTCTTGTGGATTGATGGTGATAAATTCACTGTCTGCAAAGCACATGTAGGTATACCAAACGTTATATTAAAGGGCATTTGGGTAAGAGACATCTTACCCAAAGGCGTCCCTATGGGCAGAAAGCAAAGTTCAGCCCATTGACTCATCCCAGGAGTCAGATCAGTGATAGTATCAGCCCTGACTTTTCCACAATGATGTCTTCCCTGATATCCTCTCTTACTTAAACAATTTTTATAATATTTTTTAACATCAAGGTGGAACATGAGTGACTCTAATATCTTTATTTTGATTGGTGTAAATTTATCTTGCTTTGCTTTCGCAAACTCAGTGAGGGGGTGGTTGCACTTTGGGATGGAGGTGTGTTTTGGTGCATTATGATAAGCAAAGTATGCACAAAGGACAGTAATTTGTCAAAAATTGCATCAAACGTGCATCTTATCAGTACCATCAAGTTCCCATCTCTGCCATCATCTCACAGGGCCTGGCCGTGGAATCTTCACTCCATTCTCCATGTTGTGTGCAAGCAGGGTTGTCTAGGGAACTGGTCTGAAAAGGATTCCTTGCATGTCAGTTGTGCTTTACCCTGAAAGTTTCTCTGATGTTATACCTTTCCTTAATGTGTGAACAATGCCGCAATTTTAATATACCTTTAATTTTTAAGTCACCTCCAGTCATTATTCCACATGCTGATTCTTGTAAACCTTGCCATGACAGTGCCTTGTATTTGTCCTTCTACATGCAGCTCAGGGCCTCTGTTATGCCTCAAATCAACTTAAACCTGCAAATATGTGGTTCTGAATATTTCAGGGCATTTTATAAACCATGTTAAACAGAACTTAAACTTTCTCTTTAAGATTTTCCTATGCCATTTTAAACCCAATAGTGCTCATTCAGGAATTCCTGAAACAGAGTTATAAAACAAAGGGTTTAGCTTATGCTGTTGGCATATTGTGATTATGTCCTGTTCCTGATCAAATACCATTAATCAAAATAAATCTACCATCTCCAGGAAACTCCTGATTTGCTTTTAGCTAGATTGGCTCAGAATTTTGAGGTGTTACCTGCTGGCTCTTCCAAACATTTCTCAAGCCTATTAATCACATGATGGTGTTACTTGTTTTCAGTGTGGAAGACCTGGGCGTAAAAGAAAGTGGGAGTAGGGATAGGCAGGACGAAGTGGGCTAACAGAAGCATTTCTGATGTTGTCTGTGAAGAAATATCTTATACCAAATAGAAAAGTAGAAAAAACCCTGCCTACATTACCAGCCTGCTTGGTGCATACATCTCACACATTCTTCTCTACTTCCTCACTATTGATCTTTCTACTGTTGCACTAGGACAAAAAATGAACACAGAATGATTAGAAGGAATGCTCTATAAACATTAAATTGGAAGGAAAATTCTTTAAGCCAGCAAGTCAGAGCAGCAATGTGTATGATAGTAGTTATATCACTGAAATATGAAACAGGAAACTTATGTGAAAGAGAAGTATAACAATAATTGAATCTTTTGATAAATGGAACCTGGCTTATCTTTTTCTTTTCTTTTCTTTTCTTTTCTTTTCTTTTCTTTTCTTTTCTTTTCTTTTCTTTTCTTTTCTTTTCTTTTCTTTTCTTTTCTTTTTTCTTTTCTTTTCTTTTCTTTTCTTTTCTTTTCTTTTCTTTTCTTTTTCTTTTTCTTTTTCTTTTTCTTTTTCTTCTTCTTTCTTCTTTCTTCTTTCTTCTTTCTTCTTCTTTTTTTTTTCTTTCTTTTTTCTCTTTTTCTTTCTGTGACCTCTCATTTGCCTAGGACATACCTTAGGAAATCAGACTCTTTTAATAATATGCATGCATTTCACATGCTGTGAGACAAGTAAAATTCTTTCTAGGTTTATAAGACCAAAACCACTTGTAATCATTGCTCTCCTATGAAATTCTCCAATTGTTAGAGTATCCTTATGCTCCCTCTGCTTCCCATCTGGAGCAGGGATCTCTCATTCCTGTCTGTCTGTGAACTGGAAAAAGAGGTCCTTCTCTTGCATTCAGGAAGTGCAGGTTCAGTGAATCTTGCATGGAGGAGAATCTAAGCTCTAGTGTTCTACTTCGAGGATGGAAATTGTGTTTGGTGCTTTCAATTCCATAACATATATTTATCATGGTTTCATTTTGGATAAAGCGTATATATATGCTAATATACTTATGTTTATGCTTATATACTTAAGCTCTTCTCCTAAAGCAAAAGTTTGGAGAAATCTGTTGGTGCCAATTCATCTTTCATCCCAAGATATTAAAATCATTAGTCAGTACAGCTGGCAGGCTTCTTTTCTCACTCTGGAAGAGATGTGGGGAGTTCTGGCCCAGCATCTTTTGGAGCTGCTGTGACCTCCAGTTCTCCTCAACACAACTCTGGTAAGTGTATGCCTTGTTCGAGTGATCTGATAAATGGTGATTCTATCTGCAAGTGGGGAACCTTGAATTTAGGGCTATATTATAAAAAATATCCAGATTAAAAACCTGTTTCTGTCTTACAGATTTCAGAAATAAATAAAAAAAAATGACTCGGTGTCTGAAGACAATAAGCAAGACACTGGACCATGTCCGTAAGGTTTATTATACCAAGTCTGCAATGAGTCCACTGAATTTGATGGATTACACTTTTACTGGTGAAGATGAAAATATGTCTGTATTTGGCACATATGTTTGATAAAATTATGAGACCGTGTTTTTTTTTTTTTTTTCCTGACAAAGCTTTGAAGAATTCAGGTGTTATAGAATGAATACTGAGGTACTGAATGAATCATTAGTGTAACATAGACATTTTCAGTGAGGTGGTCTGTGAGATGATTTGCCTGCAAAAAGATAGCTGACCCATTTCATTGCCTAAGAATTTTGCTTTGTACATCAGATATATTGAGTTTAGCAATTGTAATTATCAAACATTTGCCTTTGCCTGGCAAGTACCAACATACTACATTCGTATTAGTTTCTTTTAAAACTACTTCTCATAATTGATTTTAATATTTCATTAGTTCATAATTGCAGTACACATTCAGAAAAGTAAAATTTACAACAGTAAATTTCTATTTCTACCTTGAAAAAGGTAACAGTTATGGAATAGGAACAAACAGAAGTGATATATATTTTTAACTTGCTCATTGAAGTTGAGGGAATGAATGTCACAAGATTATTTCTTTTCCGAGTGATAATTCAGATCACAACTCCAAAGGGGTTGGAAGTCTCAGCCTTAAATGATAGTATTTTAAAGAATATGAGGCAGGGATGAATCTCAAAATAAAAACTCACAGCAAACATTACTATAAGTATTCCATCAACCCTACATGTAGATGTTGTTAAATTAAATGAAGTCATGAGATTCCTCACTGACTTAAACAGGTTCAGGATCAAGCCCCTTGTGAACTAAGTATGCATTTCCATATGCTGGGTATGTAATTATAGAAAGAGACTCCTCAGTCCTAATGAATTCATACCAGTACTGGAGCTGTTTCATTTTTGATAAAATGTGTTCTGAGGAATGGGGTACAGATATTTTCCATCCTTGGGGAGATGACTTTTTACATCATGTAGTCATTCTGCTTGTGCCTTCCAGAATATGATTTTCCAAATTTTCAATTGTCATGAGAGACATTGTGGAAAGCATCCTAGGGGCATACATTAGACAAAACAAGTCCTTTTCTTTGATAGTTCTTCATCTTGGCACCATAGTTTGATGTATTTTCATAGAATGGTATTTTCCCCTTCTGTTATAGCTACTTCAGCTATGGATCAGGCTAAGTGGAGCAACTACACTATCAGCAGATTCAAATTAGTTCTTATATTTGTTCTTCTGTGTGTTTTTTTTTTTTCCCCTCTGATTTGTTTGTAACAAAAATATTTGTTCCCAAATGCTGAGGTACATGATAAATGGAAAAACATGTTTCTGTGCAGATCTGACTAATGACTTCAAAATAAAAATTTACGGTGGAAAAAAAATAAGGAAAAAAAGTGCTATTTAATATAACTGTCATAAATATATATCTCATATTTTTGTCTTTTTGTTTCCTGTTCCTACATAATAAGGAGACAAAGAAGCAGAATTGTTGGATGAAAGTTACTTTATGAACTTGGTTACTAAGTTTTACCCTATTACTGCAGTTATAATGACAATAACTGTCACCTAACACCAACTAAGGTTGCCTCCACAGTCATACACAGAGCTGTCAGTTTGTGTTAGGATTTCTGCTCTTTTAATATAGTTTAACATTGGTTATGATCTAGACAACAATAACAGTAAGTTACTGGCCAAGCATGTGACTAAGTTTTTCATTAGTGAATATAAAAATTTAATACTGTAATGCATAGCCGTAAAACCCACCATGTTTTGATGTTTTGGAGGCTAAAGATCTCAGCTGTTTACATTAATATTATATGATTTTTGTAATCCATAAACTATAAAGCTTATCCGAAAGTCTGGGCTGAGGGCTATCCAGTCTTCCACTGTGGTGTAAATCTTTTTATATTTCTTGGACATGTCCACTTGGATTCAGAATTTAATGAGTCTACATTGCTTTCTGGAGGTACACAATTATTCATTACAGAGAGAGCTCAAAAGGACTGAATTATTATTTCTTTATTTATTTTTAATACAGCATTAGCTTGCATGAATTTTACTTTTAATGATATACTAGAAGTTGACTCTGTTCTCTATTCTCTGTTTTATTTAACACCAGTCTAGTTTTGGTGGGATCTTGGATGATGTCTGTGTGGATACCTTAAAAGGCAAGCCCTTCAAGACTATGAATATTTTTCTCTAATGCAATGATCATCTTGTGTGTTGTGAATGAATCTGTCTTCAAGCAAGAATGAAAATATGAACTATTTGCTACAGAGGGTATTGTGCAAAACTGTAGTTACATTAACAAGACAAACACATTCCCTGTCCACCTTCTTTCAGGTCATCTTTTCCTCTTTCCCTGCTCTTCTACTCATACATATCCTAACCACAGTACAGAGAACAGGTTGGACTACAAAGTATAGGTAAAGGCTAAATGTTAGGAAACATTTGAAGATACATAAAGTATCTTGATGAAAAGTAAAGATATTTTATCTTTATATTGTTCATGATAAACAAATTTCCCAGAGTGGAATATGTGTTGTTTTCTATGGAAGAGCCAGTGTTGCCCCTCAAAGTAAGAGTAGCATGGATATGATGGGAAAGAGAATCGTTCTCTGAGTCAGGATACCCCTTTGGCACTCTTCCCATCTAGAGTTCAAGATGGAAATTAAAGTTGCTTTCATGACAGAAATAGAGTTAGTTTCTTTCTTCTAATAATAAGACAAGTCTTATTAGTCGAAAGCAGTGCAGTTTTCACCTTGTTGTGCCAGAAAGAGTGTTTCTAGCACATAGAGGGAGTAGTATTCCTTTCGCTAGTCATCTCACAGAATTTGGGACATTATGGGGTAATGCTTGTATTCGAATAACAACAAAGGCATACAAGTGCAGTTATGGCAATGCTTTTTTCTTTCTTGTTTTGTATTACAAAGGAGATAAAGCAAATTCTCTAAGGCCTTTCACAGAGATGACACATTTAAAATAATATCTGTTCTGATTCCAAATTTCAGTTTGAACCATGACTGCAATAGCAGGGGTTTCAAAATCAACAGGAAGAAAATGCAACTTGCAACAACTTTGTAGAGAGAAGATAAAAAAGTTTGTGTCATGCAGTGAAAAAAATGAGGAATCTTTCATAGAATCATAGAATCATTTAGACTAGTATTGCGTGCTAGTATTTTAAGAATATTTTATCTTGCACTGTATTCCAATTAATATTACTTTCTTTAGCCAAGGTGAGCATTGACTTGAAGTTTTTACTGAACTATTGATAGCGATGATAGGGTTCTGTATGTCTGCAGTTACATTAGAGCCACACAGGGTGTTTGAACTCTTCATATTTTATCCCCTTCCAGGGTCCATTCCCTTGCGTTTATTTAACTGAAGCCCAAATGATAACCTTTCAGTGTTGTCATGTTGTTAAATAGCATGAGCTAAATGTGTACATGAAAGACCAGAGTTCTGAAACTCAAAAGTTTTTTCTTTTCAGTTTCTATTTGTTTGGAAGGGTGGATATTGTGGTTCTGGACATGGTGTATGTGAATAATGGCAACATTTTAGCTTTGGATGCACATTATCAGACATTAAATAAATAATACTTTTTACAAACCATTACTAATATTAACTCTCTGTCAAGGATGTTTGTAAAGTGGTTGCAATGGATGCTGCATCTTGTGATCCCTAACTTAATGAAGCCCTTTTTATCTTACTGGATATTCATTTTTCCTACAGTGACCTACTTGGCGGTAGAAACACTGAGGATTTTTTTTTTTATTATTTCATTAAAACATATAAGCAAATAGTTTTAACCTTCTTTCACCTCTCTCTGTAGAAAGACCATCTTGCACCTGGGCCCCAACATTAAGAAAAAATTATTGACCTACCTTTAATTTAGCTTAGGGTGTTTCAGGTCTTTCACCTGACACAAAATTGTCAGGTTAGAAATTGCCAGATTCTTCTCACTGTCAGGTTCCATATACTTAAAGAGGAAGAGCTATTTTTGTGCAGATATTCCAGCTACAGAACTTCTGTCCTTCACATTCTTTCTGGAAGAATAGTGACAGGAGCTCTCTCCCTGACCCACACTCTGTGCAGCGGCCCTTTTCTGGTAGCCATGAAAATCAAAATTTGAAATGATGGCTTAGATGCTTTGCTTCTGCATGTGTTGTCCTTAAAAAAATGAACTCCTTGCTTTGAAAACCTTGGAAACTGGATTACTCTCCTCAAGGCAAGTGCCTGTAACGACTTTCTCATCACCAACTGCCCTGCAGTCAATCAGCATAAGGACTTCCTGAGTGAGATATTATTGGCTCTAATCATGTAATAATTTTCTAGAAAATCATGTTATTTCTATCACATTAATAAATCTCAGTACTTCTCAGAAGATTTATCTCCCTCAAATGAGTTCTTCTTTCATTGCATATTTATTTATCTATTTCTTAATATTTGACGGTCTGTTGCCTTTTTCTTTTAAAAGAGAAATTTTGCATGACTTAATCACTCTTCTGAAGACATACTACAGAGTTTTATGACATGCTTTAAAACATAACAAATCATTTAAGTGGTTGTGAATAAGTGTTTCAATTTGAGGTATATTGCCATAGAAGTTATGATGATTTTAGCCCCCTCTTGGACTACTTAGGAGAATTTTGAGTTTTCTTTGTGAATTAATGAATCTTTCAATTTTTTCCTCCCTGAAGCAATAGTTGATCTTTATAGCATAACCCATCTAGCACCTTGGAACCACTAGAAAATTCAATTGATCTTGGGAAAGAAAAAAATCACTTTCCTTTATTCTAATTCCTCCCAACACTCACTTTAATTTTCACCCAAGGGCAAACCATTTTTATTTAATTCCACTTGTCTTTTCTAATAAATGGGCACGTTAACAATGTCCACTAATAGAGATGATAATTTTTCCATTTTAATCTTGAAACTTTCTTGCCAATTCATGATTCAACCAGAGAAATATTTAAATAGGCCATACAGTTATTTCTTTGGAAGCCTGGTAGTTTCCTTTTACCTCAAAGCAATAAATATTTTGTATTCTGTTATCAGGGGTAAATGGTGAACCACAAACGCTGTAGAAGATAAGGTGAAACACACATTTTTAATGCTGTAGTTTCTGATAAGAATGGTCATAGGTTTTATTCTTATGCAAGTAGTTTTAAAAGTTGCTTAATACCAATAATTTATGATTCTTCCTGGCTCTCAGTGACAATGAAGCCATATCAGCAGGTAATGCATCTCCATAGGGTTGGATTAAAGCAGGTGCTGCTGAAGTCTCTACATTTACAGTGTGTGTATTTCAGAAGGTTTGCTTTGCATAAAGATGTCTTCTGGAAGTGAGGGGCCCAGAACTACACCCAATACTTGAGCTGAGGCCTCACCAGTGCCAAGTACAGGGGGAGAACTACATCCCTAGACCTGCTGGCCACACTATTCCTGATACAAGCCAAGATGCCATTGGCCTTTTGGGCCACCCGGGCACACTGCTGACTCAAGTTCAGACAGTAATCAACCAGCACTCCCAGGTCCCTCTCAACTGGGCCACTCTCCAGCCACTCGTCCCCCAGTCTGTAGAGCTACATGGGGTTACTGTGGCAAGTGTCTAGGATCCTACACTTGGTCTTGTTAAACCTCATATTACTATCCTTAGCCCATCAGCTCTGCCTGTCCAGGTCCCTCTGCAGCATCTCCTGACCCTCCAGCAGATCGATACTTGCCCCCAGCTTAGTGTCATCTGCAAATTTACTAACGGTACACTCAATCCCCTCATCCAGGTCAACAATAAAGATGTTGAATGAAAAGACATATATTGGAAAGCCAGGAAGCATGCTGTTTCACTGAATGCAGAGGTTAAGACATAACAGGATGTGTGTCCTTTGTGTGAAAGGAAACTCTATTTTTCAGTTTCTATGTTTTAATCCTCAGAACACTATAATTCCTGTACTTAAACAGTACCCATCCAGTCAACAGATTCACTTACCTCTCTACAGAATTCATCTTCTTTTTATTCTCCTTCAGTTTAAAATACTGAGTTCATATGGTTTATATAGATAATAATTCAGAACGTATCTAAAGCAGAATTTAAATGGAAAGGACTGAAATTTCCATGGCCTTTTGTGGAGGTCTCATTCAGATCTAGCCTCCTTAGGGTGTCTGAGAGTTTAGGACTATTTTAGTACTCTCTCTGCTTTCTAGCTGTCCACCAGCATTGCTATAATAATGAAAACAAATAATCTTTCGACTCCATTTACCATTTTATGTAAATCTATGAAGGTTTCTGTGCTAAAATTCTGGTACTTTTGAGATAAGAACAACTTCAAGAGAAGATACAGCTTATCTCCCAAACTACCCTTCTTTTCCGAGTAGGCATCTTTCTATGTAGACATCCAAGTGGTGATCTGAAGAGACTGTATTTCTTCTTGTGGCTGTATCATTCTGTTCCTGAAGAAGTATCTTCTGGCTTGTAGGGCAGTCTTTAACTTATGCAGTTCTTATCCCTTTAAAAAAAAATACATGTTAGATTTATTTAACCCATCCAGTGCTCCTGGATGTTTGTATGGTTTTGAAACACAGAGGGTGTTATCCTCCCAGGAATTAGCCTGGGTTGCCATAAGGCAGAGACTGGAATCTCTTCTTTGTAAGGATTTGCACATGCAGAACTTCAAATTTAAATCCATTTTTAGTACTCCCTTCAACTGCCTAAATACTTCTGGGTTACAGTAATGTACTGTAGCAGCACTATATAAAGCAAATGTATATAGTTATCCAAACAGAATACACTTCCATACAACTGAGCTGAGAAAGACCATCTCCAGAGGCTTCTCATTTCTTTATGTAATCATAGATAAGAATCTACTCTGTGAAGGTGGTTAAAAAATAAAATAATAAAAAATAATGTTGCAGTTGCTAGTTTTTCTAGCTGTTGCTAGGACATAGGTAGCAGTGGTTTGTGATTTTGGAAAATTAGGTTCCACATTAGGGGAACAAGGACTGATTTTCAAAATACTAGCAGTTTGTTGTCCAGGTACTGTATGAGCTAATATACGTCCCTAATGAAGTGTCTGTAAAGTTATATAATGACCAGGCTTAAACAAACTTAAATATTCTTGAGCTTTTGGTGCTTTTGAAATTTAAAAAAAGTTTTACATTTTTTTGGTAACAGCCTAAGCTTTTAGGAGTATCAGAGTCAGATGCAGCAGGCAGACCTAGAAGCATTAGAAACATTGTATTTGACTCATCAGTTCAAGAAAGACAGAAATATTTTTTTGCAACCTAGAAGCATTAGAAACATTGTATTTGACTTGTCAGTTCAAGAAAGACAGAAATATTTTTTTGCATCATGTTGTATGCCTTTTCCCTTTGGCACATCCTTTCCTTTCAAATTCCTTTTCATTCCCCTGGGTTTTTCATTATGTCTCTAGTATGAAGCATTAGACCACCACAATATATAATCAAAATGAAATATTCAAGGAATACCAAATACTGTGGTCTCACTGCAGATCAGAAAAAAAAACATTTGTCATAACTCTGTCTGTAATTGTGATACATGTAAGTTTAACTTCTTTGAAACTCACACTTCTATGTGTAGCAGCACCATACTGAGTTCTAAATTAAATGTGTAGGATTAATGACTTGCTCAAGACTTGGTGAGAGTTTTCTATTACTCTGACTGGATTTTGAGTTTATCTAAATTTGCTTCTGCCTTCTTGGGAAAATTATTAAATGAGTCAAAAGGTCTTCTGAGGTGCACTTTGAACTGCAGTGATCTAATTCCATTAATATACAGTATTTTTATGGCTTTCAGAACCTTTATCAAATTTCATTTATTCCAAAGAACATCAAGTCTGACTATGCATCTATAACACAACTGACTAGAGAACACTGAGCATCAATTAAATGTGGTTTGGCTTTTTTAAAATTGATTTAATTCTTTAATTATAGATTTTGAGAGTACTGAGTTTATTTTTTATTTTGGTGGTAAAATAAGTTGAGAAAGAGTAGAGGTGAATGCAATATTCACCAATTCATTAATTCTGGAGATGTGACAGATAACTGTACGAGAAAACTAAATCACCCTAAGAGTTATGAAAGCATGAACACTATTTGAAATCAGGAATTTGCTTGCCAGTGTTTTTAGTGTTTGGTTAACTTGAACATATTTTATTCTAAAATTCCTTCTTTCATAATCTGGAACATGAAACACTTCACGGTCTTTCATCCATTGCTCTTCTTTATGAGAAAGGGGTTTGAGCTCTGGTTTTCCATGTGAAGACATTGCACTTTACAGCTGAAGGAAAGTGAATCCCCTACACTTCTGGTGATCTTTGACTATTGAATGATGGGATTTTTTTAAAAGATGTTAGTATTCTGACAGGAACTCCTTAACCAACATATTAGTGAGAGTAAAGGATGCTGCTTATCACTGGATCCTGATAGGGACTAGACAGCATGGCATGCATATGATTTCTGGAAAGAAAGTGTTTAAATTACAGGAACCCTAGATATGACTTGGTGTATTTGCAGTCTCTTCGTTCAGCTCCACGTCCTGTCTTCATCTAGCCACTTTCATTCTGCAGCCTGTTTTTCTTTGGCATATGTGCAGGCCACAGAATCCTTTGAGTATTAAACACTATAAATACATGTAAAATATAATGTTAATTACACCTGTGATAATAATTACAGCTACAGCCATGATGAGGAAGCCAAACAAAAGTAGTGCATAAATGGCCTTTTTGGAAGTCACAGTCTGGGAATATTTTTACTTCCTAAATGATCCGTAGACACTGTTCATTGAAACAGAACATGTGTAACTAGCTAACCTCAGTGAGATTTTTTCAGAATTAAAATTCATGGCATTTCTTCTAGGTGGGCAGATGCATTTGAATTTATTTGAATGTATTTTGTCCCAAACAATTTTACAGGGTTTAGAGCCTCGGTAAGATTAATAAAAATGATAAAATGCTTCTAAGATCTATCTTGTTAATTTACTTCAAATCTATTTTCCACACTGAATGCATCTGAAATCATAGGTCTCTCATCTGATTTCCAATACTTGTTGATTTCCTTTATTGTTTCTGTGCTTTTGATTCTTGTGCACAGCAGTTAGTTTTCCCCTCTACTTTTGGCAGTGTCAGAGAGATTACAAAATGAAACTTCACAGCCGAAGCATAAGGCTAAGCAGTAAGGTTAAATATCTGCAAATTGAGAAATCCAGAACAGATTTTTTATATATATATAGTTAAAATGGTAATTCCCTAATTTAAAATTTAAGGAGAGAAAGATCTTAAATAAATTATAGATCACACAATCCTGTTAAAAAACCAGCTCAGACTAATCCTTCAGTTAACTTTGTGAAAACCATTAGCTGTCTCAAGGCTGAAACTCTGGTCTAAATAAGAAAATAATGTCACAAATATCATAGAATTATAGAATAGTTTGGGTTGGAAGGGACCTTTAAAAGTCGTCTAGGTCAGCCTCCTGCAATGAGCAGCAATGTCTTTAATTACAGGTGGTTGCTCAGAGCCCCATCCAACTTGACAATGTTTCCATGGATGGGGCATCTGCCACCTCCCTGGGCAATCTCTTTCAGTGTTTCACTCTAGTACTTTTCCATTTCCAACTCCAGTATTTTGCATTGGGCTGTGAATTTATAAAAGGGAACATTCAAAGTTTCCTCATCTACTAAATTGCTGAGTCATGTGACAAAATCACTGAAACCCCATTGCTCCTGTATTTAAGTATTACTGCTTTAGGAGGTTCATTCGGGAAACATTACATGGATTATTCACACACACACACAATTTACACTTTCATGAGCAGAAACAATCAAATATAATAAGATTGAGGTTATTTATGCTTCAATAAAAACCTTTACAAGATGGTTGATAGTAGCTTTACAGTCCTAGACAAGGGTATTACAATTAAGAATTAATTTTTCTCTATTGCCATTACAAGCAAATTGCAATGCTTGCCAAATTTGCAGAACACATCGATGAAACATTATTCAGTGAAACATTTAATACTAATATGTGATGCAACGTATTTGCATTTTTTTCATTAGCTACAGTTCCTGTATTTCTTTGGTGATATTTTAAATATTCTTGGAAGATAATGTCCCACTTCTATACAAACTCCAGTGTGAGTTCATAGTTGGAGTGTTTTTTAAAGAAAATTGTATTTCTACATGTATTTATCGAATTGAACCCAGTAAATTTCACTAGTTCTGTAGTTTTAAGGGAAGATATAGTTGGAATATTTTAAATGCTTGACTGAAGAGTTTCTAATCTGGTTGTTTCAAATCAGATTAGAACTAAAAATCTGAAACCAAAGGTAGGCAAAATTTAGTAGCAGTTTAAAACTGAAGCTCAGAATATTGCTCAATTCCTTTAGTATTGTTTGCTCACCTCTGGTCCATCTAATCTGCCCATTGTGTTTGGGTATGCACTTTTCCTGCAAATATTTAACCTGTTCTGGATATTGTTTACTTTCTTTTTAGCAGGAAGGGTATGGGGTAGGTGACTGACTAAATGTTATCCCTTTATTCCTCCTCATACCCTGAGTTTGCATTTTCCTCAACCTATAAATAATTTCAGTCTCCCGATCCTGCAGTCAGGTGACCTTACCCTCCTTAGAGAACCATTCACACAACACATTCACACATTTTTTTTTGAAGCTCCTTATAGAGGAAGGAGATTTTTCTGTGCTTACAACCTTTTCTTGATGACAAAACACTCTTTGCTGTTCCAGCATATTTGGACCAGAGTTGTTAGCCTACTCTGAGCTGACTGCAATTTGTTAGCATCTGGGAAAACAGCCTATGGAAGTACCTCTTGTACTGTGCATGCCTTGCTTTTATATGGTTTCTGAGGCATTTGCTACTCTGTTGTCAGATACAACATACTGGTTCAGGTGGGTGCATGGTCTCAGATGGTGCTGTTGGTCTTTTGCTGTTCCAACAGAATGAGACAGGGGTTCGTCACTAAAATATGGCATTAGGTTGATACATATATAGATTGCTGTTTAGCCCTTATCTATATATTGCAGAGTGGAAGAAAAAAAACCCGACCTTTTGTAAAAGACTTTCTGGCAATGTGATTTTGGGTAGAAAAATCCACCTGAGAACACCTTTTTCTCCACAGTGATATAAGGATGTCAGAGTTGGAAACACAAGGCAGAGAAAGTGCTTTGTCCAGGTCTTTTTATGTCTTAACTAAATGAGTCTCCTCAGACACTTGTGCTTCCCCCCTGTCTGCAAACAGTCTTTTTGAAGCAATGTCTCTTCTTTCCCACCTTGGGTCCTGCTATTTGCTTCCTTTCTCTGGCTTCTTTAGCTTCAACATGAGATTTTGAGTGGATAAAGCTCCTTCTTTAATGCTTATGCATCTCTTCTAGGCATCAAGATCAACTTCTACTACCTGATCGACAGGTGAATCTTTAAGAAGAGGTACTTTTACATTCTAGCCATAAAGAACCTAAGTTCCTAGAACAGATTTTCTTCAGTCATAGTGAAAGGAGCTGCCGTCTACTATAGACATGCTGCTTTGCAGCAAGAACTAGAAAAAAAAAAAAGTGTGTTTAAGGTGAAAAGCAGCAAAGATAAACATGTACCATCAAATCTCAGAAATATCTTGAGGAATCATCATGATATTCCCCTTCTCAAAAGACAGCTACAGATTTCTAGATTAATGCTGTGTTGTGTATCAGATGACAAGATTAGGAATCTGTGTGTTTCTCCTGAATATATCCTATAAACAGCCTTTGAAGCCTCTAATGGTACTTCAGAAACATTAAAAAGGCTGAGAATATGGAAGGGCTTTCTAGGGTCCATACATACATTTGGTCAATGAAAGATTCTTGGTTAGGACAGTAGCATTTTTTGTTTACTTTTCCTGGAATGTACTGGTGATTTATCTTTCCCCAAAGAGCATAGATAAAACTGAATGAAACAAGCTAATCTAAACCTGCTATGTCAGCATACAAGAAAGAATTGCTAAACTTTGCTAAAAGACAAACCCTCAAAAGACTGCAAAGCAGAGAGGATAAGAACCCATGTTGTTTAAAGATCTAGAAGTGCTCAAGGCTCATGTAAAGAATCTTTACATGAGATATGGGATGGGATTCAGAGATATAGCTGCATCCTAAGGTGAACATCTATTACAAGTGGAAATTAATCTAAAAAGAACTATTTCACTGCAGTCACATACAGGGAATCTAAAAAGCTTGTAAGAGACACGGACACATATTTTTGGTCGGATGAATCCTGATGGTGGTATTTATATACACCTTTGGTACCACAGCAGGATATCCAGAACAGAACTTTATTTGTCCACTGTCCCTTTTTCCACAGAGCCTTCCAGGAGGATCATACTCTCTTCACATCAGACACTGGCAGTTAAACATCCAAGATATTTCATTGTTATGCTGAGGATAGGTGTTATATGATCATTTATTACAGAAAAAAAAAAAATCTGATTAAAAAAAAAACTTTCTAAAGAGGATTAATCTGTCTGTCTTCATACAGCCTTGTAGTGCTGTGATTTAAAATACACCATTTCTCAGACTGTTTGGTTCAATGATTATTGTAATAAACTGACTGGTATTTCAAGTATACTTTGAGTTAAACCATTGAATTGTATCTCATTTTGACCAAAACTCAGTTTACAGGGAAATTTTTAAAAAATATAAAAATATTATTAAATAAAAGGTAATGACTAAATCTGAAATTTGCTTACCTTAAATCTACGAATTGCACTGAATCTTATTTGACATGAGTAATTTCAAAGCCACATTATCACAGATAACAAGAAATCCACCAGTCATGACAGGAAGAGAGTCCACAATTTAGCTCACCTTTAACTGTTCTATTTTTTGTTTAATTCAAGGAAATTTGTCCTAGATTTTGTAGAAGTATGTCCCTCTGTACAGTAAAACTTGCTTTCCAGTTAGTGTTCATAATTTATTTCTAATTAGCTTTGGTAAACAAGAAATGATAAAATGACTGGAGAATTGCTATCAGGTCTTGCTGATACACTTTAGCCCAGCATAAGAAAAACAGTGCAGATAAAAAGAGAAAGAAATTTATTGTCAAAGTTGTCAGGTTAAAGAGATAAGCTGGTGCAATTAAAGAGAAAGTAGATAAGATCTTATAATACGAGGTAATATCACAGCATGAGCTAAGATTTTCAAGTTTGTACTCAAGGATGAGAAGACAGAAGACATGCAACTTAGAACCTGCTCACACCTGAATGTAATTGCTATTAGAACAAGATAAGCTATCACACAAACATAACAAACATCTGCTCTGATAGTATTCTGTAATTCCTATGATGTCAAATATTACACTGAAATCTTATTTCTTTCATGATTTTTCACCAGTTATGCTTTTTTAATATTTACTGGAAGGCAAGTTAGACGGTCACAGTGCCTGACCTCTTTCTAGTCTGATTTCTATCTTGTTTCCTCTGAAGCCCAGTACTTAATTTGGATCCAGGTGATGTGAAAATGTTGCCATTAGTTAGATAAACATCTCTACTTGTTTGCTAGCAAGCACCAAACAGAGTTCAGAGTGCCAAGAACTTCCTGATATTATGCTGATGCCCAGCTTGTTTGCACTACGAACTAATGTAGATGTCCCTATGGACTGGTGGGATTTGGTGGCCCTGTAGGGACCTGGCTCCAAATACTAACAGGAAAGATCAGGTTCTTAGTGAGATACATTAATATGAAGAAAATACAAATGCCCTTTGAAAATTTTATGCATAATATGCACACTACTTTCAGTGTACAGTACTAGAAGCATGTGACCATTGATTTAAATCTCTCCTCATGTTTTGCCATACTAAATTCTAAAGTAAGCTCCTTGGTTTAACTTCAAAGAGTGTGCAGCAGAGGGGCTGAACTCTGTCGCCAATGTGAGCATGTGATAGACTTGTTTCTGTGGTGCAGCTGGGAATTGCTTCATGTGGCACAAGGGACACATACTCCTCTTACTCTGTGTGAATTGCACACCAATTGCACAAAAAATAAAGGCAGTTTAATAGCTAAAGGAAAGGTGAGGAAAGAAAAAACATAGAGTCACTCAAACCCATCTCAGACAATCAACCTCTAAAAAGTCACCTCTGAAGTCACTACCACCATCTTCCTCTTTAACAATGAGCATGACATAACAGTATTAATAATCCTTCTGGACAATTTGGATCAGCTGTCTTGGCTGTGTCCCCTCACAGCCTATTAGTGATTTCACAGGTGTACTAGTACTGCTTCAGTCAAACTCTCTATCCAATGCTGTTTTATTCACAAAAATAAAGTTATGTCCAGCACAGCTAGACCCAGTTCACTCTAGTATGAATCCAAAGGGTTAACATATAGCTTTAACATCCTTTAATCACTGGAATTGCTGTCATCTCAGAAAAGGCTATGAGCACATGATGGATGCAACTCATTTGACCAAGGAGAGGTGTCTCTAGGTACATGGAACTGCCTTTACAGGCAATGATGTCAAAAGAGGTGCCTACAGAGCACAAGTCAGCTGGCTGACTTTAGGGACCTCATTCACCTGCTTAAATAGAAGCAGTTCATACCATCGGGGTCTGCAAAGTCAGACATAAAGCCTATAAGATGCATGATGTCTGAAGTACTGCACTGCTAGCAGAGTCTGTTGAACTCTGCAGCAGCTGTAACTTAAATGGGAGCCTGTTGTAACTATGCCCTGCAAATAACGCTGCCTAAAGGACCTGCTCTTTAACCTCTCAGTTCTGTAGAGCTATATATCTTGAGTTTACTGCCATGCTAAGAAACCAGCTCCACAAGCTGTGAGTGTGGAGAAGGAAACAGAATGAGGGAAAGATGCCTCTGAATCTGAGTATGTAGTAGGAGAAAATTTCATTCCTCTGACTAGACAACCAAGGTAGTAGGATGACTTGGTGGGTGCCTGAGACCTTGTAATTCACTGTTTGCTATTCGGGGCTTAGTGTCCTCAGGCTGATTTATCAGTCTCTATCAGCAGCAGATGTCCTTTTAGGAGCCTGCAGAGAGCGGAACACAGCTGTGAGTCCCTTGGCCTTGGGAAAACATGAAAGATAACAGAGGACATAGCATAAACCTTGTGAATGATGCATAATGGCTCGTTTGGGAGCCAGTTATGAACTTCTACTAAAGCAGATGGAAATTTCTCCAGGGCAACCTTAAGGTTGTGATTAGCCATCCTCTAGCTGGCTGAAAACACGCTTCCTCTTTTTTTTTTTTTTTTTTTTAATCCTGAGAACCAGGTATGTGATGTAAGACATCATTTGCACACTGATTGGAAAGAAAATAAGGAAGGAAAATTGAGCAAGCAGCAATGAAATAAGAAACTGAGTTCAGAGGTGTCTGACTTCCAGGATTCAGTGAAGGCTGCCTGCCTACGAGGTAGAGATACTGTTATCTAATGGTGCTTGGGTAGCGTGTCTCCCACACAAATCTTAGACTCTACTGTTCAAGAATAAAATTGTTAATCTTTTATAATGACATAGTTTCAATTATGGCATAGTGGGGTTTTTGCAGTTTACAGAGAATTTATGGAGAATTCTAGACATTGCTTAAGGGAAAATGGCATCTTTTCAATTTTAATTTTACTTTATTTGGTGTATAAATAGTTGGCGTAAAAAATGTCTGTGGCAGTGATACAGTTGATGTAGAAACAGTGTTGCAGCGAATTGCAAAACAATACTTCTTTTCTGCTTTTTTATCTCTTCATAGGAAAATGGTTTTTGTTTGTCATTGTGTGTTTTTTTAAAATAAAATCAGTGACGTAAACAGTAAATTCAATAAGGGTGTCATAAATATGTGTAAACCCACATAATATATAAAAACACTTTCCATGGATTCTGGAAAAGAATACCAACAGTAAAGCTTAGCATTACAAAGCAGTATCTGATGTAGTGAATTCAAAGCATGGACTGAATATAGCAAGTGTTATAAATTTTAATTGTTCTACCACAGAAGAAGGTAATTTTAGAAATAAGTGTTCCTTTCCCCCCTTGGGAAAATTCCTTATTAAAGTAGTAGTGGACTAGAGGGAGTACAGAGTATCATCTTTAAAGTAACAATTTCCATACACATATACCTAAAGCCTATTTAGCTATGCATTTCTATGCACTATTACAAATGTACCTGACTACTGTTCATGTCAAAATTTCATTTTCATTGATAAGTGAAATTCAAAACAAATGTGTTCTAACCACACTAATGGAATTATTTTCGACTTGAAGCATAAAAGTGTTAGAATATAAATTCTGCACTTTTCAAACCGTTCCTCAGATACTGTAGCAAATTGTCTCTTGCAGTATGAGTGCCTCAAGTCTGTGCTGTTTGCATGCACTAATTGGAAATAGAGGTGTTGCTGAGATCTGGCAAGGGTCTTCAGTTTTCTGTAACAGTCTCAAAAATATGAGGAGATTCTAGGATTATGGAGGGAACAGAAGTAAATGACAGAAGAGATGGTAAGGTAGTTTCAGCTAAAGCATGCTATGACTTTACTGACAGCTGATTGTGCCAATGTCAGATGTGTCTCTAAAATTCAGTGTTATTTTTATTATTAAGACTCTTAAATGCTCATGTCACTTGTCAAAGTGACACAGGGGTGAAACAGTATTTTGTAGGAATTTTAAACACCAAAGCACCTAGCCTCTCCTTAACAAAACCAAACCCTAATGATGGTCTGGGTATTATAAAAATATTTAATCTTGAAGCCCATCTTGAGATAGCTGTGGGGGCTTTCTTGAGATGTTTTCAGATCCATGTTTTGGTTTTGCTTTTTGTTTTGAAAAGTAACTAATGTCCTAACATTTCCTGAGCTTAGTCGTGTTTGAACTGGAGAACACAGAGAGGGGTTTGAATAATTCAAATAATCTCATCTTTTTTTTCTGACTGCATTACATGTGTGAATTTAGAGATGAGTTTCCAGAGTGACAGCCAGGCTGTTGCCAATTCTGTAGGTATGATTTGGGAATAGAGAACTGCCATCTTCAGGGCTGTCAATTCAGCATTTGAATAGAATCAGGACTCACACATTATTTAAAGGACTGTACTCTGCATAAATTTTAAATACACATTACCATTACAGAGTCTAAAGGTCAAGCTATCAATCATTTTAGCAGTTCTCACCCGATGAGCTGTAGAGAAGTCATGGTTTCACAAGTGTTGTTCTCTTTCTCAGTGTTGCTCAGTGACTGGATGGGAAGAAGTGCCAAGGGCATATATCCTGGGTTGGAAAAGTTCAAGAACAAATTATTTTTATTGTAAATAATCTTGTACTTATTTGTAGAAATTATATTTTTCTACACATATTTATCATACTACCCAATTAAGATTTAAGTTTACTAGCCAACTGGCACTCATGATCAAAGAAATGACACTTAAATTTTCTGTTAACTGGTAAAACTATAGTCTCATCCCAACTGAAAACCAAGTTGTATGCATATTATTCCAATGTAATTCATATACATTTCTTGTCAAAGGGAAATGTCTATCTGAAGTTAAAACATCTTTAGAATTCCCATTGCTAGTAGTGTGATTCAGTCATGCACTAAGGTGGTCTCAAAGCTGATGGCAAATTATTATTTGGAACTTTCACAGCCAAGTACAGTCATCCTTTTGAAAGAATTATGCATGTCACTCATCAAACCCATCAAGCAAATAAAAGTCATGGCACTTTTATTTTTTGCCTGACGTTTTAAACACGTATCTCATTATCTAAATGCCCATTAAAGTTGCCTCTTTTATTGCTCTGAAATAATGCATTTGAAGCGAATATGTTAAAATAATATTAGAGATACAAATTAAAACCAAAACAAGGACATTTCTAGTATAGCTTGTCACTTCGAGTGATTGGAATGACAGTTTAAGCTAGAATTTCTTTGCTTTTGTCAGTTCTCATTAGACTCTTAGCATTAAATTAATGTGCTGTGAAGTAATTCCTTAAGTTTCATTGCTTGAACAAAATATAACTAGAATGGCTGCCATGAAAACTGAAATGAACAGAAAAATGCATATAATTTTTGCAATGATTTTTGCTCATAAAAAGGTGCAACCAACGACTTGTTATAATGCCCATCCCCAAAGGCCATAGAACAAGTACCCCAACTGCTATGGTTTTTGTAGAAAACATATGAGTCTTCCAAGCACATGACTTTGGACATCCCTGTTCTGTGGTAGCAGACTTTCCTACTGAAACAGAGGCCAACAAAAACATCATTTGTTGCAGGTGGTTTTGAAAGGCATAAACTAAAACAAGCCTAAAATGTATGTTAATGGGGTAAGCACCGTGGTGAGTGTCAGCCTGGATATTTGTCTTGTTTAAGTAGAATTTGTGAAGAAAAAAAATTATTTCATTATGCTGATGAATTTGTAGTAACATTGCCCCGGAGAAGCACTACTTGGTGGTGTTCTTCATATTACCTCTGATGAGAATGCAAAGCATGTTGGAGAAATGCTTCATACTTAATGAGATGAAGTTAGTATGAGACTTGAACATTTTACCAGTACAGCTGTTTGGTTTTTTTTTTAAAGCTATCCTCATTTCATAGAAGTTGTAAATGTGTATTTAAAGAACTTGCTGCATAATGTAAAAATGTGAACCTTCTTCATGGTTGAGAATAATAAAAGTAAGATATCCTCCTTTTGTCATTCTAACAATGTCAGACAACCCACTTTATTCCCTCTTTTATTCTTTATCCCCTTCAACTCCACAGCTGAGATACAGTTCTCATTTTGAAAGCCTTGCACAACCAGAGGGTTATCCTGTAATTGTCTCAACATCCATTCTTCTTACTCTGCCCTCTTTTTCTGACAACTCATTTTCTATCTCTTCCTGATTATGAATTATCTTCCATATTATACAGGATACTTGGAACTGCCTCCATATTCTCATATACAAACTAATCTTCCTTTCATTTTTTGGTGTGACAAATTATTTTTTTTTCACATTTTCTAGGTAGTAAATAACTTTCCTGAAATTTAATCAGATTCTCAACAAATGAGAACATTAAAGCATGTTATACATTGTTTGAATACAAACATTTTTCCAGGATTGCTGTAGAAGTTATCTTAAAAAATTTATGACCAGATAATATAATAGTAAGATCACACTTCACAAAGCAGGATTGACTTATGAGCAGTTACTTGTTTGTCTGAGCACTTATTTGGGGATGGCAGAATTGGCAAAATATGTTGAGAATGATTTGTCCCTATTTATGTCTAAACAGGATAGACATTCTTATAATAGATATTGTAATTTCTATTGAGATAACAAGTTTAGCCAATGAAGGTTTAGCTTAATTTTTGTCAAAATTTATAGTTAATGGGAAGTTCTGAGACAAGAGATTTTATACAAATGCAAGAAGATATTAAGAATATATAAAATAATTTAAGATTATGTGTTTTATCTTTGTTCAGTTATAGTAATAATTCTTTGTATTCATATACAGAGGAAATGTAATTTTTTACTATGAGATAATTGTAAGAATAAGATTAAATTATAGTAATTAGACTGGGTGAGAAAAAATTAAGAGAATGACACTGTACTATTGCAAAGATTGTTTTGCAGTTCTGAGGAGAAAAATAGTGATATGTCTATACTTTTTTAAACTGACTTTATTATTGGTAAAACTAATGACGATAATTCATCATTTTCCACATAGGAAAATCTATTTCATAAACTGTAAGAGCTCCTGTACAGTTTCAACTACTTAATTTTTCATGTTTACACTTTCCCCTAAAATGAATGTATTATTATCAGTCAACTCAGAAGATATATTTATTTGGTCATTTTAGAAAAAGGTATATATGTATATGGACTATATAATGTCCAGAGGTCCATTCATACTGATGTATCTCATGATACTATAAAAAATGTATTAAACTGTTAATATAGATAGGATGATATAATTAATTAAATAGTAGAATGGATCAAACATTTATTTTATCTGTATTAATTCTGTATAGTTTATATTAATAATCTTTGATTAGGAATTTCAAAGTGGTTCATAACTGCAACTTAATGGCTCAAGCACTGGACTTTTTGAGTTCCCTTACATTGTCATTAATTCACTGTAAACACCTTGGTCACACACTTACAGTAGCTTTACTTTTGCATAAGTTATGTAAAATGTTTGAACAACAAATGACATTATTTGAAACTGTGCACCAGCTTCATTTATGATATGTCTGTATTAAGTCATGGCCGCTGGTAACTGATGAGGTTGCTAAAATACTGGTTGGTGTTTTAGAATTTCTACTGTTTAAAACCCTTTTCTTGTTTGGCCCAGCCAACTAAAAAGCTCGCACTGTGCTTCTGATCAGGATCAATACTAATGATATCAATGGAGAAACACCATTGGAAAAGTGGAAAAGTGTTTCACTGCTAATTTTCAAGGTTTTTTTTATTTATTATTTATTCTAAATTGGTCCATTGAAAACCTGAGGCATCACAAATCCTGCTGCACTCTCCACAGCTCTCTGCCAGCAACTACCTCCACTACAAATAAGAGTGTTCCCAGTCTGGTGCAAGAAAGTCGGATCCTGCCCTTGAAAGTAAGTTTGATGAGATCCTGCTGACAATACCTGAAAGGGAAGCACTCTTTTGCTTGCAGAGGCTGTCTGAACTATGGCATTAATAGCACCCTTGATAGCTGTTGGACAAGAATGGCCAAGAGCAGTTCTGCACCCAGATAAGCTGGGAAGAGGGCACTTGCCAGGGACCCTAGGAGCTGTGCCTGACACTGCAGCAGGATGAAGCAGAAAGCTTAGAAAACTGATGATCACTTTCTGATCTTTCTTCTATACCTTCCAGGATTTACCTGCAGTGAATTTATACCTGTATGATGCTGCAGTTATAAATTCAAGAGATTTATTTGTGTCTTACTGCACTGTCTGTGAGTTAAAGTCAAACCTCTAGGAAAGTCAAGACATCATTGTAAGAAGGATTGTATTTTCAGGAATAACATCAAGAAGTCACATGTAAGTATAACAGAGACACCACATATACTTTGTATACATAGTTAGTATACTTAGTAAACTTAGACACACGCAGGTCCATGGGGCTGGATGGGATCCATGAAAGGGTACTGAAGGAGATAGAAGAAGTGCTTTCCAAGCCACTTTCCATCATTTATCAGCAGTCCTGGCTAACCAGGGAAGTCCCAGCTTACTGGAGGTTAGCAAATGTGATATTATCTAAAAGAATGGCCAGAAGGAGGATCCAGGGAACTGCAGGCCTGTCAGCCTGACCTTAGTGCCAGAGAACATTACAAAGCAGATGATCTTAAACGTCATCACACGGCGCATATGGGACAATCAGGTTATCCGGCTCAGTCAGCATGAATTTATGAAAAACAGGTCCTGCTTGCCTAACCTGATCTTCTATGACAAGTTAATCCACATAGTCAATGATGGAAAGGCTGTGGATGTTCACCTGTACTTTGATAATACTTTTTACTCTGTTTCCCACAGCATTCTCCTGGAGAAAATAGCTGCTCTTGGCTTGGGTGGGGTACTTTTTGATGGGGAAAAAAAACCAGCCTGGCCCACAGAGTTGTGGTGACGGAAGTTAAGTCCTGTTGGCAGCCAGTCACAAGTGGTGTTCGCCAGGGCTCGGTATAGAGGCCACTCCAGTTTGATACCTTTATCAATGATCTGGATGAGGGGATTGAGGACACCCAGTAAGTTTGCAGATGGCATCAAGCTGGGTGGAAATGTTGGGTCTGCTTGTGAGTAGGAAGGCTTTACAAAGGGTTCAGGACAGGCTGAATAGATGGGCTGAGGTCAATGGTTTGAGATTTAACAGGGCCATGTGCCAGGTCCCAGACTTGGCAACCACCTCATGAAATACCACAGGCTTAGGGGCATTTTTCCCTGGAGGAAAAGGACCTGCAGCTTTTGCTATCAGTGTGTCCAGGTGACCAAGAAGGCCAACAGCATCATGGCTTCTATCAGGAATAGTGTGACCAGAAGGACTAAGGAAGAGGTTGTCCCTCTGTACTCAGCACTGGTGAAGCTGCACCTTTAATACTGGGTGCAAGTTTGGGCACCTCACTGCAAGAAAGACATTGAGGTGCTGGAGCCTGTCCAAAGAAGGGCAATGAAGCTGGTGAAGGGTCTATCAAGGAAAGTTCTATGAAGAGCAGCTGAAGGAACTGGGGTTGTTTATTCTGGAGAAAAGGTGCCTGAGGGGAAACCTTCTCACTCTCTACAGCTACCTGAAAGGAGGGTTTAGCAAGGTGCGGGTCACTCTGTTCTCTATTCTGATTTAGTGGTGGACTTTGCAGTGTTAGGATAATGGCTGGTCTTTTACAATCTAAATAATTTTGTGATTCCATAATTAAGTAGACTGGGGAACATTAGATTTTTTTTTTCCCCGTGAGGATCAGGGATGTGTTTTTCATGATAAGATTCCAATTTGAGTATCTGTATACTGTTTTTCCCAAATTCCTCTTGTCAATTTGCATTATTTGGTATAAGGTTATAGCATTCACTACGGTTCATAAACTATTTGTCCAATGTTGCTATGCATGACTAAATGCTTTCCTCTTTCTAGAACAAGTGGTTGCATTTCAAGAGTATTAACGGTCTAAGCAATGTATATAAATGCTGCAGAATAAAAAGATCCCTTCAGAAGTTGGGGCAGATTTTCAAGCCAGATAGCTTAATAGGTTTGAATAGTATTTAATATGAAGCTAAGGATGAGAAAATGTTACTCTGATATGATTTGAGATGACTGAAATGCTCAGAAATGTTATACAAAAATATATCTTTATGTAGCTATGCTTTCAGGTATGGTATAGTAGTGTAACTAGATTATAATCTGATGATAAATCTAGATGACATTAAAGTTTATATCCTACTGAAGATTATGATTTTTAAGCACACAGGACAGTGATGTCTGGTCTCCAGAGAGAAAAGGACAAATGCACATATTCAATTTCTTCAGCAAAATTTCACACTTGACATTAATATAGCACAGATATCATGCCTGATCAATGTCAAATTCTTGTTTCTACTGCTACAAATCAATATAAAGTTTTTATATATGCTACTTCAGAGCAGAAGAAATCTGGTCAGAATTTCTCCACACAGAAAAGAAACTCTTTCACTACAGATTTTCTCTTTGCCAAATCAAGGATTAATTTTTATTTTTAGAATTTTTTTCTTTATGGTTGCATTTTACAGCAAGTTTATAAAACAAGAGGTTGCTTTTGCTTCTGGACAAATAATTTGCTTTCTGCTTGCCAGAGTATCTGAGATCTTCTTAAACACATAGTTAAAGAAAAAAATCACCTTAATTCTAGCAAAACAAAGGCTTAAATTCTTGACATTCTGTCATTTACAGTGTTGGTTGAATAGAGAGTGATTTTTCCTGCTTAGTTTCTGTTACCGTACACAGATTTCCATGATGAGATAAAGGGAATATTTTACATTTAACTGAAAAAAATATAATTTTTAAAATAATTTTCTCAGTGTCAGGTAATTATAATGTGTCTTCCCTAGCAGTAATGGGCACCACAGGAAATAAAACTGCAGTAAAGACTTAATCAAATCCGAACGACAAGGTCATTGGAAAGTTATACGCTTTTTTTTTCATATTTATGTGTTCCATAAAAAGAATTACATTCAAATATAAAACAATGTGACCAATCACTTGTTAATAATTTTAATTTAGGTCCATCTAATTACTTATTAATAACTTAAGAGCAGTACCAGTTCCAAAATGTTCACTGTTGAGGTCTCCAGTGTTTTTCAGAGTAAAATCCTGTAGTGTCTGCAGTTCAATATCTGTTTATTTTCAGGTTTTGCCCATTAATGCCATACAAGTTTAATATATGCAAAGGACATCTTCAATCACAATTGGTTCATTATTAAGACCTCAAAATTTAAATAACTGACAGAATTTTCATTCTATATGCCTTCAACTTGCCTCATATCTTCACTTTCCACAAACAAAAAATGAAACCAGTGCAGTTCAAAGGCTGGAGTCTTTGTTTGAACTAAAGGAATAAAAGAGAGAGAAACTTAATCAAAGGTCATCTCTCCCCTCCTACCTTTTTCAGTTGGGGAAAGGATGACTTGAAGGAAAATCTCTATTAGGTAGCTATGAACTGCTTTTGAGGGGAAGGTATTGCTCGAATCTATGGGCTGTCCCAAAAGACTGGAGGGCTGTATTTTTTTGTCTGCCTGTCTGAAATAATCTTTTACTTTTTTCTAAAGCCCTGAAGATGTATGTCAGAAAGAAAGAAAGAAAAAAAAAAGTCTTTTCCCATGATTCAAGAAGGCTGGGCCTGTCTGGGCAACATAAACTAGAAACAAGTGTATTTCATTCATTTTTTTCCTGTTACTCCAAAGGCATTGTAAATTATAAGACAGGGCCTTATAAACCACAGTATTCCTGTCTGTGCATCCCTGATTTTTAATGAGGCATGTAGAATTGCTCTCATAGGCTCAGTGGTAGATATAACATAAATATATTCAGTCAGTAGAGAATTCATTTAATGTCACAAAGTTCATAGAGTTTTTGACAGACAGGAAACCCACCATCTGAATGAAAATTTCTTTTCAGCAAGGGTGAAATCCACCAGCCTACTAGTCTGATTGAAAAGTTGCAATATGCCTGAAGTTTTTGGTTTGCTTTGCTTTGGTTTTAGATTTCTTCTTGATTTGTTTTCCTCAAGAAGGCTTGGTTTTTCTTTTGGTAATGCCAAATCAAATTGATTACAAAGTTTTCACTGAAAGAAAACATCCTAGGATTAGGTTCTCAAAACTGGGAGTTAGGCTATAGGAGTGACACCATATTACAAACCAGAAGAGGAAACATGCCATATACTTGCCTAGGAAGAATGTGTACAGAGGAAATGTGGAATGTTTTTCTGCACATGAGCTGCAGTTAAGTTTATGATACTAGAAGACACCCACTCTGGATTATTTTTCTTTGTCAAAACAATCTCTTCCTATATTCTAAAATGTCTGTTCCCTTCATAGCATGTTTGAAGAGGATTGCTAGGGGATGTGTCTAAGCAGGGATACATGATGCAGACAAGGCTAATGGAAACAAACGTGCACAGCAAGAGATTTAGGGATCTTTTTTTGTAGCTGTTTTTACTGTCTTCCTATGGAAAGCTGCAAATCAAGTTTTAAAAAGGATAATGTTTGTAAGGTGTTATTTTTGCAGTATAAACTTTCTGGTACCACCAAAACCAAAACCTATAATTATAAGGTAATGGTCTAAGGACAAAAAGACAGTTGATAACTTAGGATGAACAGGTACATGAACAGAGCAGACAAACTTTCTGTCATTCAATCCCTTTTTATGGCTTCTCATTAATTTTGAATTTTTCCGCTGTTCTGGAATAATTCTCAATTCCTTGACCCATTTACAAGAATACAGCAGAGATCCCAGCTCAAAAGATTTTGTCTTCATTATATCCCTCAGGTAGAGGATCACTTTTATCTTAAACACTGAAGCCTCATATGACGCAATTCTGTTGTCTTTCAATAGAACAATGTGTATACAATTACCTCAATTTTACTGAATTTTATAGAAAGTACTCATTAAGTAAAATTTAGCCCATCTTCCAAAGGAAATGAAGTGCAGATGTCTCTGTCTTCCCTACTGGTATCTGAACCTATTTGATAGTTTCAACCACTTTAACATTCTAATGAGGACAGATTTAGAGGTAAAGAAAAGATATCACATTAACACGAAAAGGTGACTTGTGTATTTAACCCTTATCAATTCACCAGAAAATCTACATGAAGGACAAGTGTGTTCCCTACATTCAAGAAAGTTCTAGCTGGAGCTTGAATGTATTTAGAAGCCAGGGAAAGAAATCCATAGGAAAATGCTGTTCATTTTTTTCAAATAGTCACAGGTCTACTTGTTAATAACAGTCATTAATTTGAATCAGGGTTACTGTGCAGTTTCTATCTGAAAGTTAATAATTTTGCAGTGTAAAAAAGATATTCAGGATTAACCGGGATGTGTTTCCACATCCTATGTATAGGCATATAAAGTGAATTATTATTCTGGCAATAATCAGTAAGACCTTAAAGGAAACAAACAATGTATCAACTGTGATAACTGAGAAAAAAAACATATTCAAAATATTTGTGACTGTTATGTATTTTGCATGTTCATTTCTATTTGCAGTTTTTAAAAGGTAAATACATCTCTTGACTCAGAATGCAAAATAAAGTTGGAAATAGGGAGAATACCAATGAAATATTAATAATTATTTTGCTCATTATTACGTTTTGGCACTACCTCAACTACTTATCAATCCATCTGATGTAAATTAAAAGTATTCCTAACCAAAATTTCAAAGTCTCAGCTAGACTGTCACATTCATCTTTGTTGCAATAAAATGAGAAAAGATAACACATAGGAAGCTTAATGTCTTCTGGTTACACGTCCACCTGTATTTGAGGTAGTATATTCCAATATTCCAGGTAGTGCATTTCATTTTCCTTATTGAATTGTGGTTACATTTAAAATCTTCCTCAGCACTTAAGAAAAACAGGCAATTGATTTTCATACTGAGACCTCTACTACTTAAAATAAAAATGCAACACAAAAGACATGTTAGAGTTCCAAGTGTGAACAGTTTGGCTTTAGCCATATTAATATTTTTCATATAAGGGTTCTGGAACACATTGTTTAAATATGCAGAGGCAGATGGATATGTCTTGCATTAAGGTTGCTTCTGAGCTCCCCTTGATTTGCTTTCTAGTTGGGAATAGTCCAAACATGTGGAGGTCTGTGAAAGTCTCAGAGTTCACAGTGAGCCACCAGACTGCAGGATGCTGACTGTTTTAGCAGTGATGTGATAGAGAAAAGGCTTAATAAGACATAACCAGTCTCCCCAGTCTGCAGATGGAGAAATGCAGCAGAGAATAGGGTCACCCTATACCATCGTTACGAAAGTAACGAAGCATAATAATTGAAAATTAGCTGCTGCCAAGTCTGGAGTATGTATGTCTCACATTATTGATGTGAACTATCTCAACTAATATATTGTGAGGATATCCTTAGGAGTGTTTTGTAGGTAATTTAGTGACAGAAGTGAATTTTGGTTAGGAATGCCCATGGGAATAAAGGTAAAAGGGTCATATTCTCAGGGTGTCAGGAATAAACTGTGTGACAAAGCTTTTCCTGTAATGCTTGTTTATTTCTTTGGGTAATGCACCCAGACTTGTGAATATCAGTGTTCCAGGTGATAAGTCATTACTTCCTCACAGCTATCATAACTGTAAGACACTTACCAAG
Organism: Chloroceryle aenea; assembly: GCA_013399075.1. Lineage (NCBI taxonomy): Eukaryota > Metazoa > Chordata > Aves > Coraciiformes > Cerylidae > Chloroceryle > Chloroceryle aenea. Next base: position 124,091 of record VWZY01013532.1, on the reverse strand, counting down.
GAGTGCCAGTTATCTCACTTTTCTACACCCACAGATGAAAAGGACATATATTTCACATTGTGAATAGTGTAAAATAAAAATCAAAGCCAGGACATATCAAAGCCTGCTAGAAGAGGTTACAATCTTATATAAATACATATATCATGCAAATAGGACCTAGCAGTTCAAATCAAGCTCTCATCAGCTCTCCTCTATGTGACATATTTACAAGAAAAGAAGTGTGAATGTCTAATTTTCCTTCTTAGTTGCACTTTCATAGTGAATTAGGAAAAAATCTTGTCAAAGTGAAGAGGAAATTTAAGTGGTTTCACATGCAGAGTCCTTCACTTTCTTTTATGCACAGCATGTATGAAATCCAAAAATAAGGGAAGCACCCAGCAGTTTATGGTTTTGTTACAGACACGATGCTA
>VWZY01013532.1:96796-116841 GCA_013399075.1 Chloroceryle aenea | reverse complement strand
CCCCCCCCAAAACCCCAAAACAAGCTTAAAGAGCTTAAAATCATTGATAACTGTATTAGAACAGAAATTTGGAGAATAATTGGTGCTAAATTTAATTACATGGACTTTGCAGGATGAAGAAGATTAGTGCAAGCAGAGAATGAGCATAGTGGGTTAAGCTAAGGTCACCAGAGAAACTGCAACTGCACAGTGAGGAAGAAATGCCATGCAAATGTGTCTGCAAAATATAAAATGTGGTATGAGTGTGTTGATCTCCACAAAAGCTTTGAAGGCATGAGACATAAAATAGCAAAGACATTTGCTGAAGCTAAGATATCGATATGATATCAGCGTCTTAACTTCTCAAAACTTCTCAAAAGCGTTCACAGGTGGTTACAATTTCAACCAGAATCTGAAGAGAGCAATCACAATTACCTGGCAGTATAGTTGGTTGAGAGGAGATTTAACAAACATGGAGTCTCAAAACTAATAACCACAATCACTTTAGGTTTCCATTGACAAAGTAGATAAACTATAGAACAATGCTTAATGATTCCGTTATATTAATATCTACAGAACAATGCTGTATTCATTTTACAGGTCTTCCATCCAAATCGTGTCACTTGAATTTCTTGGAGAACAAGAAATTCAGAAAATTTCTGAATTTCTGGCAGTTTTCAGAAAATTGGGGAATGAAGAATATTAGAATAGATTAATATCACATAATAGACTTTTAATGGAGCACAGCAGTAGAAGACTGCAGCAGAGCCAGTATTGAAGATAAATGTACTAAACTGTGAAGAAAACTCCTTTAATACCTGGAAAGGGCTGAGACAATGTCATGTCTGTAAAGGAAAGACAATAGCATAACAGTCAGATTTAGGTCTCAAATAACAGCCTGAATTGATGAGTCTTAATGAAAGGAAGTTACTGCATGTGCTTTTATCTGTTGCAAAGAGATCAAGAACCACAGTGTTTTACAGAATGGAATGTGTTTTGCTTCATTTATGCAAAGGGCTCCATTCAAATGTAAAGGCAATTGCTGCAGCCCATCTGACCCAGGGTGAAACACACAGCAATGCACTGGATTGCCTTCACAACTACAGGTATTATGGTTAAAAACTTGCCTTTGCAAGTAACAAGTAGTTATTGAAGGGAACACTTTTCTTTCTTGAAAAACAAGTATATTCTTTCTAAAATGGCACAAGTAGATATTACTAGAAAATAGAATTAAGTAAATACTTTGAAAGCAAACTGTTGGTACAAAACCAAAGGACAACATGAGAATTAAAGCTAGGGCTGTGGGTCAGGAGATTTCATTGCTTGTTGTTATTATGACACAGCCCTACCTGTGAACTTTGGCAGGTGACCTTTTGCCCACCATTTCTGATATGTAAGTCATTCACGTCCTGAAAAGCCATGAGGTTATTACCTCTACTCCTGCAAATCTGCAAGGAGTTTATTAGCCAGGGTGAGCACTATGAAGTTCTAAAATACCTAAAATATTGTCTAATATCATCTTGATATTTTGGAACTGAAAACAAAGAGCATGAAGTAATGGTGAAAAGCAACATTTAGGAGAAGAATCATCATTTGAGATTTTTGTCACAGATTGCCTATGTACCTACCATAAGCAAATCCTGTTTCACTGGTATCACTGAAGTGGCATACAAACATACAATCACTGGAGCAGAGTCCAGCTATTCAGATAAACCCATGGGATTTCTGTGCTACTAGAAATGGTGTAGAAGAATGAATGCTAATCATTCAAAGCAAGACCAGAGTAGGACTGCGGTACCTGAACAACTGAAGGAAAGAAGTTTAAATTTTTCTCTTACAGACACATGCACATGCACATTTCAACTGTAGTTTGTGGCAAAATTCTCCTGGGTTAGAAAAGGTAGATGGTGTTATAGTTTATCTATGTAATACTTCTGTTCTTGGGTCTTAGGGTTTCTGTCAGGAATCAAGATCATGAAGATTTTTCCTGCTGCTTATGTGAAGCCAGTGTTCAAACCACCTGTGAGAAGCCAGTCCTGCCTGCTGACCCATTCACTAGGTTGAACAAATACAGTGGATGGCTATGCTTGCTACATTACTTAAAATTAGACAGAATGGAATCTTGCAATAAGTATTCATAACAAGCTGCTTATTTAGAATCATAGAAATTGGGTTGGAAATGACCTCTAGAGTTCACCTAGTCCAAACCCCTGCTGAGAGCAGGGACATCCTCAACTAGAGCAGGTTGCTCAGAGCTCTGTCAAGCCCCACCCTGAATGTCTCCAGGGATGGGGCCTCAACCACCTCCCTGGGCAACCTGTTCCAGTGCTCCACCACTCTCGTGGTAAAGAAATCCCTCCTTATTTCTAACCTATATCCTCTCCTTTCTAATTTAAAAGCATTACCCCTTGTCCTTTCACTCCAGGCCTTTGTAAACAGGCCCTCTCCAGGCTTTTTATCAGCTCCCTTCAGGTACTGGATTAGGTCAGATTAGGTCTCCATGGAACCTTCTTTTCTCCAGGCTGAACAATTGTATNACCTCTCCAGCTTGTCTAGGTCTTTCTGGATGACATCATGTCCCTCTGGTACATCACCTCACACTTCAGTTCCTCCGAAGCTGAGGATTGTTATTACAATTGTAAAGTCCTGGTTAAATTAATGTACATGAGTTTTTGCATGTAGATGTTAAAAAATATCTTAGATGTTAATAGTAATATGAAATTTAGGATATGCATTTCCCTGAGTGCTTTCTGGGACAATTTTCAAGGATTCTTTTCAAAATCGCTGCAGTGAAAATACAAAAAGTATTTTCTTAAGGAGTTTTCTCTTTGCTTTTGATAAGACAAAGTGTGAAAGAAGCAACATGATGCCTCTTTCATTGTCACAAACTTGCACACTTTGTAGGATCAATGATTCAACACAGCATCACAAAGGCATTAATACTAGGCTGCCAAAATAGGCTTTGAAGCACAACTGCCAAATCAGAAAGGCAGAAAAAGCCCACATACGGTACTATGAAAGCCACATCTGTGTAAAAATCTCTTAATGTAGGCTAACCAACTAACCAACTGACAGCCTCCACAGGCCTAGAGATGTTTTCTTCTTTGTGGTCTTTTGTATTCGTATTGATGAGACAAACCTGTTTATATTGTAAACAGGAACACATGAGTACAACTCTAGTTAATCTTATGCATTCTGAGTAGAACATTCAAGTCAATAGGTGCTCATAGTGTATCAAAATAATCCTGTTCTGTAAATCTTTTCAGTAAAGGTGCATGCACTAATCAGGCTTTGAGTTGTAACTCTCTCTATTAGCAGTGCTGATGTTGAAATATATTTTTCAGAAATCCAGCTTTATTGATTTCTGTGCATATCAACTAGAAGAAAAGGCTCAGCACACCTCTTAAAAATAATAAATTAAAAGCCGTTCAGACTTGGGAGATCTAAAAGGTTGTCTAAACTGGTTTCTCAGGTTTCTTGATGACTGCAAATGAAACAGTACACATTTGACACTTCTGCAACAGGAACTAGGAGGATTAAAAAAACCATAAGAAATAATAAGATCCTGAATTTTCCTTTACTTCTCTACTACTGATTTATGGTGTCCCATGATAATTTTAAAAGGGATCTGTGCAATCCTTATCTGTCATGGAAATAAATTCATTCACTGGGTGGCTGAACAACATGAGTTGAAATAAATTTCTCAGAAGCCTATCCCCGGAAGGCTGTTATCCATTACTGTTACAAGTTTGCAATGGAAATGGCTTTACTGCTACACAGAGAGTATGATAAAATTTAAAGCCCTGTGAAAGATACATTAGAACAATAAATACAATTCAAATAATATATTAGTGACAAAATATTACTGGATGTGGTATGTTTATTTATTCTGACATTTTTTTTTTGAGTTTATCAGAGTAAATGTAGAACACCTTAAATAGGAAAGTTAACCCAAGGAGTAATAAAAATGAAAAATGATACACAAATTGATGCATTCACATAGCATGAAGATTAACACTTTCTCATTTTACCTATATATAGTACCTAGGTTTGAAAACTCTCTGGCAGATGTGAACATCATAAATCAAAAGATTCATCATAGTCAGCTACCTGATTTCATCATAACTATCCCAGATGTTCACTGTCTATACTTTCAAAGCATATTATAGATCATTATTCACTTTTCAGCCAAGAGTATAAAAGCCCATATATCTAGTGCAATTATAATTAAATCCCGATCACACAAGGCATTGAGTAGCCTCAGCACACATCCTTGTTTACAAGAAAGCACTTAATTATATCTTTGAAGATATTAATTAAAATGCTATTGCTTTAAGCAGGACTTAAGTTCAAGCTTAAATGCAGACATTGTCTTTAAACCTATGAGCAGTGGGTTGATGGCAGTCACACTGTAAGTTTGTGGTGATTCTTCTCACAGATAATTCCAGCTTTATAACATTGGCCACTCACATACTATATTTGAACAGACTGATTTAACACCAAATGTATAAAACAATAAATGCTCCAGTGAAGCAACAACTTACTCTTAAATTTTTGCCAGATTTTTAAATTTTCAGTTCACCACTGATTTTTCAACATGAAAAGAAAAAGATGTAACTTGTCTGAATAAGTAAAGGTAATATTTCATGCATAAAAAAGCCTTTAGTCTTTCCTGTTTTGAAGAAAAAAAAAAAAAGAGAAAAACTATTTAGATGCAGACTTAACCTTGAATAAATTTTCTCCATAAGAAATGGCTTCTTGCAAGCTAAGTTCTCTGTATATCAGTCTGTACCTGAACAGCAGACTGGGATCTATTACACAGCCTCAGGCTCTATAGAGTATTGCATTGTTTCGTTCCCACTTGGCAAGGACTGTCTCTGCATGATTCACCTCTCTTTTGCAAGGAAATTATATATTAGATATAACACGTTGCTAACATAGCGAGATCCAGACAGTCTACTTGTATACTCCAAAGATGTGTACTGGGGTTCAGTCCAGCTGGTGAGTACTCTGCATATACATGCTGCCATCCAACTGCTCTGTGGCATGAGATGAATGTCTGAAACTTCTGACTGACATGATCACTTCTCCGTTACGTTCCAGAAAAACCTATTGAGTAACATCCTCTAGTTTAAACTCTCTATTGAGTATGTACTGGGGGTGGGAAATAAGCTTCACAAATCATTTTCTTACAGCCACCACTTTATAGTTTTAAATCATCAGAAATTATGACTTAATTACCAAATATAAGACTTTCTGTGATGTATTTCTTTTCCATTCTGGTCTCACCTTTTATGAGTTTGAGGACTCTTTACATGAGACTGGAGAGCTCATCCTACGCTCATCCTTCTTGCATGATACGATTATTTTTTTGTCTTCTATGCTTATTCCTAAATCTCATTCTAGGAATATCCATTCAAATTTGCTTTCTACTTTTTTATCCATGCCTTTTGTATGTCAAGTTTGCCCTTTTCTCTACAAAGTCTTCTTGAACCGATGATTCAGCGTTCCATGGAAATACACCTGTAGCTAAAAGACAAACAGCCAATTGTCCTTGACTGTAGCATTGACAATTCCTCAACAATAGCTTTTATTGAAGTTTTAAACACTTTTCTTAGAGTAGCTGTTTGAAGTGTAATTCCATAAGCTATCCAGTGCAAGTTAGATGGGTGTTAGCAAATAATACAAAATGGAGTTCTTACTACAGATATATCTTATAATTTTAAAAATGGCCATCGGTCCTGTTACACATTACAGGACATCAACAGAGTAAATTGTGAGTGAGAGCAGCATTCACAGACAGCTCTGATTCTTTTTTCATGCCCTTAGAAATGAAACTGTGGAACAAGATGAGACTGTATTTGACAAAACCAGTAAAATATAGTCTCCCTGACTTCAGTGAGCTGTGTGTGCATCACACCCTTCAGTTTAACTATGTGTGAGCTTCAGAATATAATATGTAGTTGGATTAGTATTTATAGATGTAGGATATTATTTTCTCACTGGCTTATGTGTATGTGTTACTGGGAGAATGTCAGGGTATGACGTGTTCGCAGGGAGCTTCCTACTTTCTGCAATAACACAACTTTTCCATGGTAACTTTCTCAAAGTTAACAGCAACTCTAAATTATGACTATACAGGTGAGGGTTTTGGTAGAATTACATACTGTACAGATAAGAAGACAGCATCACACTTCCGTTAACTCTCTGCTAAGGAATATAATTCTTTATGTTATTTGATATTTGCAGCTTTACCTGACCTCTCTTACACTTCCATTTGAGTCAATCGAATATTTTACCCTAACCTACCATTTGGCTCCAATAGAAGAAAAATGAAACACTATTGGCATACATTGCTCTTCTCTCTTTCCATAATCCCTTTGTCAATGTCAAAGGAGTAAAAAGTTACAGTAGCCTTTTTGTAGGATGTCGGCATATCTCAGGAATGAAAGATAAAATAACTGAATGTTTCAATTGTGAATGAAAAGTAGACATTGGTACTTGCTAATGATTAATTTTATATATTATCTGTATTTCACCTTACAGAATTTAATTATACATTCACACTTAATTAGAAAGGAAAGCCCATTCTGCCATTAAACAGTGCATAATAATACATTTCAACTGCTTTCTCCCCTTGTTTATTAAACAAAAATGTCCAAGCTGGTGCTTATCAGTCAGTTTTGATTTCACAAGTGGCACTAAACCCTTCTGAGAACTCCATAAAGACTTTATCTTTCCTCTCTATTGGCTAAATATTTTTTATCAAGAGGTTTAGAAGAATATATTACTTTTACACAATCTGCATAAGGTTTAGCAACATGTCAGAATAACATGGTCATGTTAGAACTAAGGAATATAGCCAAAGAAATATAGAATTGAAAAGTACCTAGTACTTACAAAAGTTTAAGGTAAGTTAAACGTAGAAGCAGTTCAGTGATATTTGTGATCTTTTTAACTCCACCAAGTCTATTCATTAACAGGGGAAAAGATTATTTTAAATTAAAACTTAATTCTTGATAATGCTAGAAAACCCCAGGAAAATGTTTACAGAAACCACACCCATGTGTCTCCTCTATTTTATACACCTGTGCAACAAGATAGGTCTAGACATATAGTCAGTCTATTTGGATTAAAGGCTGATGTTTGTACATACTATATTAGCTTGGTAAGACTTAAGTACTATCACTTGATCCTTACACTTTAAGTTTGGCCTTCATAGGGAAAGCTGGCTTTCTGCAGGTTGGTATTTAAGTATTTTGCATCCCATACAGAATCCCTGTTGTTTCACTGGCAGTGAATACACAAATTCTGGCATGTATTTTAGATGCTCGTATAAAATATTAAGAAAAGTCATATTGATATATATCTTAGCTTCAGTTTTCTGGCACTAATGGATGATTAAAGAGGCTGACATTGCTTGAAGCATCTTCTTCTGTTGCAGAAAGTCATTTGACGAACCTAGGGTTCCTGGCAATTGTGCAACTGTTCACCTTTCCCTAGTAAATTGCCTATCCCAAAGCAACCCCAGAGTTTTAAACACTCTGCTACCCTCCCTCAGTCATCATAAACTAATCTGTATCTGCTTTTAGGCATACTTTGCACTTCTCTTCTAGATTATGAGAAATTCCCAGCAGTGATCATAAATTACTATGTATTTCTATGGTTTTAAGCACAATGAGACCAATAGGTCAAGTACTATCTCATAAAATGTATAATAAAACTATTGGTAATTTCAAGGTGCTCATTTTAATCAAAAGTGTACCTGAGGCAAAATGTAATCCTTACTTGGAATAAATATAGAATAAAAAAGTCACAGATAACTTGTTTTTCACTTCCTTTTGTTGTCTTGAGTTTAGATATCCAAACTGCACTCAGATCATTCTCCACTAGCTTGAATGCATTTTCTTGAAATGTAACTCTTCTAGGTCAAACTGTCAACTGACATATTTATCTCTGGCTTTATCAGTGGTTTAGAAAGATTCTTCTTCACCCTGTGTGATCTGGTTTTCTGTAATATTACAGGGGCTGGCCTGCAAGGTGCTGTCAAAATATGCCTAGTCCAATACTTCCCCAGCCTACATATGTCTTGTCTATCCCATCACTCATTCACCATTCACTCTTTCTTCCTCCAGTGTAAGAGACAAGGCAAGGTTTGGTGCCATTTCAAAATGCTTTATATTTCCCATGCATTATCATTATATCTGGTGCCAGAAGGCTTCAACAATCACTTCAGGAACAGGCTTTAGAGGAAGCATTGAGACTTCCCTCTACCTGCTGGTCATGAGTGAAATTCCTCAATTCCTGTTCAATATCTTTACAAGAAATCTACATGATGAGATTGAACACTCAACAAATTTGCAAGTCATTCCATGCTGGGAGGAGTTTGATACAACAGAAGGAAGGGCTGCCATACAAAGTGAATCTAGCAGGGTGAAAGGATGGCCCAAAAAGGATTACATGAAGTTTAACAAATTCTAAAGAACTGTCCCTGGAACAAATTAATCCCAAATAACTTTACAGGCTGAGGTCAGGCTGGCTGGGGAGAAGCTCTGCTGAAGAAGTCCTAGGACTACTGGTGGACAGTGAAGTTAATGCAAGCCTTCACTGTGGTCTGTAGCAAAGAACTCAGTGCCCTGGGAAATGTCAGCAAAAATATAGCCAGCAGATCAAGGGAAGTGATTATTCATCTCTACTCAGTACCTGTTAGGCTACACCTAATCTAATCTAATCTAGTCTGATCTAATCTATCTAATCTAATCCCTTGATTTCAATAGGCTGGACAAAGTGATCTCCAGAGTTCCTTTCCAAAATGAACTTTCCTTTTACTCAGTGATCCAAGGAACTAAACAGACAGAGAAGAATTAGTTTTAGAGACCTAAGACTTCTTGTTATACCTCCATGTTTGACTTAGAGGCATAGAAGAACTCCTGTATGAAATACAGATTTGGAACACTACAGCTGAGATAGTGTAAATAGTGTATGCACAAAGTGATAAGAGGAAACCATGAAATGTTAAAGGAAGAAAAAAGAAGTGGTGGAGGTACATAAAATGTGTTGCAGAATTAGTTACCAAGCATAAAGAAGTGTCCAGGTAGCAAATGGGTAGAAAGCTATTCCTGGATCTGCAGCATTTCTGTCTGCAGCATTTGGCTAGTCTCCCAGGGCAGGTATGTCTCAGGAGAGCTGATAAATTAAATGAAGCACAAAACACAGAGTTGGTTCTCTTCTGTGTTCTAGGCAAGAGAATTTTTTTTTTTTTTTCAGTGTAGATAATTACCCATTTTAGCCTGATTCTGACATTTTATAGAATGAAAACCAGCTTAGCTTTATATTTAATTTCAGATTGCTTACTGACTCTCTAGACCTCCCACCTAGTGAATACATTTGTTCAGCCGTCAGTTTCTGAAAGAGGCTCCAGGTAGTGCTGTCTTGGTCCCAGACAGAAAGGACACCCAGTAGAAGGTGACTACAAGATACTTGTATGTCAAAGGCTCTGTCGAAGAGCAAACCTGATAGCAACCATTTTTCCTTACCATTTTATCTAGCACAAGGTACTTTCATGAGTGGCTACAATCCAGCCCTTGGGACTGGTCATTGTCCCCAAGAGCCTAATCCTACCAGTGAACAGCAAAGCCAGCACAGCATTTCCCTTTATTGAACCCCTACCTTTGAAGTACAGCAGCAAGCAGAAAAGGCTGCTGAACTCAACAGATAAATGAGATCTTTGCCAGCCTATTCATCATTCTGAGATAACAGTAAGATGTGGAGGCAGGAGCCTACCTTGCCTTAATCAAGTGGTTGTTTGGAAGGGCCTGCAGGTTACCAAAACTCATCCACAGAACAACAGAAAATGAGCAGCTTCTAATTGCTACTAATAAGCTACTGTTCTATCTGTTGACAACAAGGAATGAAATAAAGCTGGCAAAAGGATACTTGACTGCCTAAAATATCCAGAAGAGATGAATCCTAGCCTGCACTTTTTTTCCGTATGTAATTACTACCTCTCCTTGCAGGGGGACAGAGAGGGTGAGTGGAGGAGTTTTGGAAAAACAAAACAAAACAAAAATAACCACAAACAAACAAATGAAAGCCAAACCCCAAAACTAAACAAAACAAAAAGCACACATACAAAACCAAACCAAACAAACAAAGAAAAAAACAAAACATTAATGTTTGAGTAATACTCAGTGCAGTGATCCTTTAGGAAGGCTCTGGAGAAAATGACTAATCCTGCATTTTGAACAAAGTTTGAATAGATTCCTGGAAATGAGATATGGTATGCTGCAGTACTGCAGCTAAAAAAGAGGGTGGAAAAATGAATAGCAGTCTATTCATTAAGTGCTGTCCATTTTGTGGAATAGTTCCAAGTGAAATATTATAGGGTAGGACAGGATAGATTTTCTGTAGTTATTTACTGAAAAATAAAAACGTTTGTTTTGGCATTATAAAATCTTTGTAAAATCAAAATGTTATTTCATTTGGACACAAGTGACTTAGAATTGGTGAAGTAATTTTTAAGAGTTGCTAGGTTCTCGATATATCTTTCACATTTTAACAACCTCTGCTATGGAGACAGCAAAAGCAGACAGCTGTTATTATAGTTTATGTGCAGATTTCCATTTTTTCCTTTTCATGTACTGACTCTATGTAGAGAAGCTGTGAGAATTTTTGTATTGTTTTTTTACTTATACATCAGTTAATTGTCTAAAACACTGCAAGCAAGGCATTCTTCAAAACAAAACAAAACTGTACAAAAAAACCTCAAATATTTCATAATCACTGAAATTATAATAGAGAATAAAGAACACAACTTCTTGGTGAATTTCTCCTAACAATTTAAATACTCCTTGGAAAGCAGGAGAACAGATTTTTAGTCCCTCTTGCCCTTAGATAAGGCTCCCTTACTTAATAGGTCTTTGACCATCAAAATTGGTTTCTGGTTTGGTTGAAGCTAAGTAAAGTTTGTAACAATAATGTAGCTAATGAAGCTACAAAAAGCTACTGATTTTTTCCTAACCATTTAAAGCAAAACTTCACATGTGTCCAGGAGCTTTTCTTCTTAACCCATTGATTATTATAGAACAGAGACTCTTTCCAGCAGATCTAGCACACAACCTGTGAACAGAGCTGTAGCCAAAAAACAAAAGTATGTGTTGTCCAGTGGCCAGTAACTACAAGTGGGTGCCTACTGTAGAGGAAACGTATTTTGGTATATCCTTTAAACATTGTCTCGGTCTCCAGCAATTTTCAATACAGGGACTTTCTGAATATAGTGGTGTTTTCTGTGTATTTAGTAAAACCTATTACATTGTTTTACATTGAGCCATTTAACTTCTCTGATTTATGGAAGCTTTTGTGATCCGGGATGTTGTATGGCAAGGAGCTCTACAGCACAACCAGGTACCATGTGAACAGCAACTTCTTTTTGCTTTCTTCAAATCCAGGTCATCCATCCACATTCTGTGTGGGTCCTATTATGTGAAAAAGCTGCTCATTCTCCTTCCTGAAGTTTTCAAAGAAAAAGTTGCCATAGCTGTTGTGTGCTGTTTTGAGCTCAGTGTTGTCAACTTTTATCAGACAAGCCATTAGATGTAGCCTCAGCCACGGAAAGGTCTGATCTTCCATGCTGCAGTAGACTATATGCTAGAGATAGATTCAGTTTCTCCTAAACACAGCCCTTTTCAGCAAACATCCTTTTCAGGCTGATCAGAGAGATTCAACTAGTCACAGTTTAGGTGGTGTGGAGACTGTAAGGTTACCAACTCTGCAGCCTTCCATACCATTCATACCCCATGGGACACTCCACTAGGATATTCTACTCTAAAACTGAAGTGCTAGTGACGAGGCAAGTTTCTGAAAACCCTGGAGTTGTATTGAATACGGTTTTCTTTTCTAAAATAGAAACATTCTCTGAAGACTGACAGATTCTGACAGTGTCTATTTATAAAAAGCACTATGACATGCATGTCAAAGTGGTGATGGAATTTGTTAAAAGTTTGTGTGAGAATTGAAATGTTTTGTCATTTAATGTAACCTCCATTTTTGTCTTGTGTTTCTGATGGCAAAGTATTGTGTCTACACTTCTGTTCCTCTGGCTGATACCCAGCTTATTGAGAAAGCTTTAATAATAACGTTAAGCTTTTACAGCACTTTTTATCTGAAGCTTTAAAGTACAGGAGTGGATACTATTATCTCAATTTTTATAGGCAGAGGAACAGATTTGGTTACACAGTAAATACACAGAAGAATTATGAGTATAGATCAGGTTTCTTCATCTTTAGGCACGTGTGCTAATCACCAGCCAGGTTTATCCTCTAGGAGAACAGTGGGAGATGGGAGGATTTAACAAAGTGGGGACATAATTTTTGAAGTCATCTTTCCAGTGGTAGAAGTCCTGTTGCGATGCAAAGATGAACTATAGGCAAATAATAACTGATCTTTTTTTTAGCAAAGATCAGTGCAAATGAAAGTTCAGCATGATACATTGAATGCTTCCTGCCCTAATGAGCAGTACTGCACCACTGTTCCTAACGATGAGCAAGACAGAAGCTTAGCAAATGTTGAAAGGGTTGGTTACCCTTTCCAGTTACAGGAGGGAGATAGGCTTCAAAGAGCATAAAGCGAAACTTGAACAAAGCAAGAACAGCATTCTCAAACTCAAATTAGTTCAGCATTTACAGCACTCAATGAAGTGGCAAACTTTTTATTATTAGATTAAGTCAGAGCAGATACTTACATCCAACAGGTGGAAGAAGAGCAATGAACTCATCAAGTAGAGCTTTCTGCATAGAATCATAGGTGACAAAAAACTACAAGGTCTGCCATGTGATGTTCAGTAGCTGGTTTAGTATATTATAATTGGTAACCATTTGAATGGTCCTGACAAAACCAAAAATAAGCCATACTTTTAATAGAAAAATGAGGAAGAATAAATTAATTCTTGATTGCAAATGACAAATACGATGGTTGAAGGTATTTATCTTTCTTTTCATGCTAATTTTCCTTGTATTTCTTTACTTCTGGTCTATTAACTGACTTTCATTATCTATCTTTAGAATCACTTCTTTTCACAAAAAGCCATTTTCTTTCAATATGAGGGGGCTTTAAGTGTCAAAATGAGTAAAATCAAAAAGAATGTAAACTGCAGCAAGGTAAATGTAAAATCGTAACAAAAGAGACAGGAATATGCTTCAGTACAACTTGATACAGAAGTTAAAACTAACCATAAGGCTTTTTGTTTGAGCACAACAGAAACAGAAGCAATATGGAGAGTATATGGAGTTCATAGCTAACTGGGCTGTGACTGAGGAAGCACTCAGAGAAGATGCAGGTCCATTTACCTGGACTTTCACCTGGCCTTTCCCACAATAGAGCATTTCCTTTCTCTTGAAAAGCTGGAGGAACAGGCTCAAACAAGTGTCAGAAGAAAACATTTCTGAGCAAGTTAATAAAATGAATAATTACAGTTACCAAACCCAGGTTGTAACAATGGCTGAAACCAGATGGCAAGTACATGGGATTTCTAAAGGAAGTCAAATGGGAAATTACCAAAGTATTAACTGAGATAAGTAACTTACTGCTTAATTTGCCAAAGGAACAGAAGGCAGTAAGGGTTCCTGTATCTTTTCCTGAAGCCTCCACTTCTGTCAGCTTTCAGAGAGAAGATATTTATCTATGCAGCTCTCTGATTTCAACTGGTTTTATTCTGTTCTTACACAACACTAGTTACCTAGGAACTATTGAAGGAAACTGAACAGAAATGCCTGTCTTCTGTTCTGTACACATAACACAACGGCAATAAATGATTTAGTCTTCCTCTTGATAAAGAATGGAAATTTAGTCCTAGTAACAAAATGATTAAACAAAAATACTTGCACGTTTCAGGTCACTAAACTGAAGATTAAGACTGTTGGTTACCTTTACTTAACTTTTCACATTCCTGCTATCACAAATTTTTTTTTTAAAGTCTTTCTGCAGTTATACATTCTTGAAGAATTGAGTTGTTTTTTTTCTCAAACTAAAGATTACTTTTGAATGGGGAAGTATAGATTATATTTGTGAATTGGTTTGAGTGATTCAGGAGAAATTTTAAATGCTAGTTTACATATATTTTTGAGTTTTAAGAAATAAAACAAAACTAGCAAATACTTAGCAAGAGCCAGGCTTAGTGATTAATTTTTTAAAGTTTTAATAGCAGAAATAAGACAAAATTAACCAGGTGATAATTAGATAGAATTGCAGAGCATCTCTTCTCAGAGTAAGCTTGTGAGAATAAAATTTAAATCAATAGCTCTAAATTGCAAATTCCTTTGCTTGTCTAGATACAGAAGTTGTATGTATCTGATCAGCTGTATCTCTTTACATTTGGCCAAATTTATCTTGTCCTATAAACATCAATATCTTCTCACTGATTGCAAGGAGTTACTTCACCACAGGAGTTATTTCTTAGCACAGTGATCTTTATATCAGAAACATACCGCACACCCTAAAACATTTTCTGTAGCTGGACATATCTGCTTCCATTACTTCAGGTGAGAAAATTCAGTCATGAATTGATAAAAGAAAGTGATGAAAACCTAAAATAAGGTAAAGGTATCCAGCAGTTTTCCCTTCTGCTTTCAATTCAAATAAACAGGTTTTGATGAGTTTATCCAAGCATAAGTTATGGATAGTATGACAATGAAAATTATCATCTGATGATGTGGTCCACATTTATTGCGCATAGATGATTTATGACATATAGTGATAATGGAACACAGTGTTGTTCCTTCCATCCTTTAAACAGTAAGTAGTCTGATGTCAAGCAATATAGAAAATACCAAGGAATTGCTGGCTTTGCTTTAGATTGATTTGCATGCTAATATCAGAAAATGTAGAAGTCATTGCATCTGGTGTTTTAAAACCTGTTGTTCATAAAGGCTATTATTACAGAATAATTAAAAGCTGAAATACACTGAGTTGGCAGTAAAAAAAGTCTTGTTAGCTAGAAATTGCTGCATCCAAACTGCAGACTGACTCTAAGAATGAAGTGAATTACAAACCTTAATCTATTTGAGATGCTTTTGCTAGTTTCATTTGTGCTCAGTTATTTTTTTTTAACTAATACATATTTTAAAGTTTTACTAATTAGAAAGTTTATCATTTTGATTAGGGGAGATATTACAGAAAGCACAGGGGTAGTTGAGAAAAATGTAGAGGAAATTCAGAGTTGCTGTAGAATATACAGGCCATCAGTAGAGAAAAAATTGATTGCAATCTAAGATTAAGAAAATCAGTACTTGATGAATTACAGTATTATAATCACATTATGCAGCTGATCAACAGGTGAGTTCCTTTCGATCCATTCTGAGTGGTCCAACTCCTTATCTCTAGTGTTTGGAGAGCTGAATGTCAGGCTTAGGGGAACCTGGAGCAAGAACTGCACAGGACATATATTGATAAAAGTGTGGCAGAGTAAGGGGAGGAAAGGTGGATTTCTATATTTTCTGCTCGTGTATTCTTTCCCAACATGCACTAATATTTTGGAATGACCAAAGATTGTGTCATAACAAATTCTGATACCAGTAATTTTTCTACCAGCTATTTTCTAACCTGTGGTTTTGGATCACAATACAACAAATTTCATCTAGTTCAGATCCCTCCCTAAATATAAGAACAGAATTCACAGCGGAGAAAAAAAAACTCCAACAAACTAAAACCAAACAAACACAAAAACCTGCAGGTTTTTTTTGCTATTTTCACACATATTCTGAATTTTCTTACAGTATTCTTCTTGGTCTTTTGAATTGTCCATGTACTTTGGAAGCTTAATACATTTCAGCTCCCATTTCTCTATTTATTTTTTTTTTAGTTCTTTTGTTTAAGAATTTCAGCATCTCTTTTCAACATTATGCAATTTATATGTTTTTTCCACTTAGAAAACATTGAGTCAGTAGGCTACACATTAACATAGCATTAATTTCCTCTAAGTAAACCAGATAGCTAATTATGACTTTTAGCAGTAATTTATATGTTCAGGTTAATATTTCCACTTTGCAAAAACATAAAAATGTGAAGTCAAATTATCATTATAAACTAATACAATAACAATGTGGAGAGCACATTTTCTATTATATCCTGGAGTGTCAGCTATGTTTATGAGTTGTAGGAAACAAGAGCTTTTGACTTGATTGGCAATTTCTAGTGATATACAAGCCTAATTTTCTCAAACCACTGTTGTAGGATCATCATCTTATCTCAAACTGTAAATATGCAAACTTCTAAAATGATGTTGATAACCCAGTAAGATGTGATATTAACAGAGCAATAAAAGTAGATCTATAATTGAGAATTGTTACTTCAAAATATGTGAAGTAGTATTCTTCCTGCTGGTGACTGATTGTTAGCTTTTGTCATTGTTTTTGTTGCACCAAGATGATGTAGACCTGGAGTCTTGAAATGAAAAATGTTGTAGACATTTTAGAAACTAAATCTCTAGGCAGTCCAATTTCTCAGCCTTCTAAAAAGATGACTGTGGACTGAGAGGGCTTTCAGCATTCCTTAGCTTTGTTCATCACACCTACACACAGGAAACTGTCTGAGATGCAAAAAGAAATCCCTGATCCTACTCCTTCGTTGATCTTGTAGATATGATGTAGAAAGCTCATTCTGCTTTGAAAGGAAAAAATAAAAGGATTCTTACTGCCCTTCTCCTTTTCAATTTGTGGCTTCTCTAAGAGCCTATGCAGTACAATGTCCCTGGTTTATTTTCAGCTCTGGTCTGACCTCTTTCCTGCACTGGATCTTGCAAAAGGATTACAAATCATGGTTACAAGATACTGTGCTTTTGTAATTCTCACCTTGCTCTGTAATAGAAGCTCTCTAATACCAGCTGGAGGAAAGGCTTATTCTGATGTTGTTCCAGGCTTGAAGATTTAAAATAATTGATTCTGGTGATGCATATATAGATTGAAATCGTAAGTGTGAAATGTTTTGCCATTAATGCTTGAACATAAGTAATATTGTGAAAACTGACTACTGTGGATATAGATTTTTTTTTCTGTGATAGGATAGGGTATATGATCAGGAAAACCTCACAGATTTAAACCCATCTTCATCAATTTTGTAGTACGTCATGAAAGATTTCTTCATAAATGTTTATAAAGATTCCATACAGTGGTCTGAATTCTCTCATCGCTGTCAATACACAATAATATGTGTCACCCTATGTTTTATACAAAGATAATTCCAGTTGGCAATAACCTTTCCCTGTTTAATAGGTATGGACGAATACCAGTAGCTAAGTGGCCAAACTGACCTTTTTTCTCCCTGGTCATCTCTCTACCTCTGCTATTGCCTTCCATCTCTCTGTTGGTCCTGGAAGCTACTATTTTCAAGCATATGTTAAAGTACAGATCCTAGAAGTCAGTTATACCAGGAGAAAACTGCACAGTTAGTGAAATCAAATGAATCCTTAAATGTGTGTATCATTTTTTAGTTACTGTCTGTGTTATTAAGCTCCTCTCTGAGCTGCTCAGCTCTTTACAGTGTTTATGGAGTCCCAGACCTGATTATCACAACTCAGCCTTCCTCTGAAGGACTTATGAAACAGTAGTTGTATGTAAACGATGTCAGTGCATAACTATTTTCAAAAGTTTTGCTGAAAGCCTAAGTTGAAACAATGACTTTCTACTGGTTGTTCCTTCTTTGATCATAAGCTTTTCATGTTTTCCTGGCAGGTAAAATGTGCCTCAAATTTTGCACTGTAAGTTCACTCTTATTCTCTCTTTGAACTAGTCTTCAGGCTTCCATAGAAAAGCTACACAAAACTATGATATACATTAACTTCCAACAGTTAATTCCCATATTTTCTGCTAATTTATTTTTTTTTTAGTATTCCAACAACTCAGAATAGAAGTGAAATAAAATAATTTTGACTTTGAAATTTACTTCGAAATGAACAAAGGTGAAGTGCAGTTAGTATAGATTGGTCCTTTTTCTAAATTGCTTTTCATTAACTGAGGGTGCTGAAGGCATAAATAAATGTTCCATCCTGCAGCACTCGCATGTCCATTTTTAACATGTTATATCTGATTGCCTTGCTGTCCATCTATTCTGATAGTATATATCTGGTGGTGACCAGTTCCAGACACATTTGACAAAGATGCAAGAAAGAACCCAAAAAACACAAGTAGGATTGTTTGACCTCAGGAAATATACCTAAATAAGCACTGGTTACTTATGAACTGATATCATTTAAAAATTATCTGAAATAGAGATATCAGTATGGATATTTAACTTATTTTGGATCTTGTTAGGCTCTAGAAATTAAAATTATCAAAACACATAGATGTTTTATGAGATGCTAGGACAACTACTGAACGGTTTTACAGATCTAGGTTTGATCCTGATTTATGCTACAGTGCAGTATAGGTTGGTTACTCTATGTCAGGCCTTTTTACCCCCTCTTTGTACTATTTCCCTCTGTAAAGATTGCACCTAGTTAAGAACTTAAGAATTAATAAGTAATAGAAGACAACACAGACAAAATATGTATGCTGTTATATAAATTCCACAGTTTGCCCCACCCTTGAGTACAATATTTACTTCTGCGTCCAAGATATATCAGAACTGCAAACAGTTCAGAGGGGAAAATAAAGTTGATGAAAAATATACAGAACAACTGAGCAGCCTGAGACTCCTGTGCATGAAAAGACAAGACTTAAAGGGATCTGATTATTCACTGTCTTTTCCAAAATAGGAAATAGGTCATATCAGATTAAGCCCTCAGGATCCTCCAAAACAAAATAAGAGGTTGTTCACATCATGAGCACTAATTTTGTGAAACTCCTTGTCCAAGGATATTGTCTATGCTGAGAGTATATGTATGTTCAAGGACAGATTTGACAAGCACTTGGAAGAGGCATCTTTTGGGAGCTACTAAATGAGCAAGAAATTAGATACTCAGGAGATCTACTGAGCTGAAAATAGTAAAAATCTAGCAAAATTTATGCTTACATGTATATGTTTTCTCTCTTTTTCTTCTTCTCTGGGGTCTACCTGCAGCCACTGTTGGAGACAGAATAATGAGCTGGATGGGCTCTTGATCTGAATGATAGTGGTCATTGATGTACTTTTACCTACTCTCAGTTGCACCTAACAAATCAGTCATTTTCCTGCTGTTTGGTATCTGTCTTTCTGGCCCAGGATAGCATGTGTCTACATATTAGAACACTGCATTGCACGTGCTTGAAGAGAATCTCAACTTTTAATAAAAAAAATACACATGTTCTGGTGGAGCTAAGTTTAAAAGGTCAAATGTGATATTCCACATGCCCTACTCTTCAAACTGCAGTTAATGCAGGTACTGTCAGAGTATCCAGTCTAAGGTTTATAGAGGAAGAAAAAAGTTGAGTAGGATAAGGAGAGAAGAAGTATGTCTTCGGCAATAAAAGGCAGACAACAAAGCATGACATTGCTAAGACAGTAAAATTCATCAAGCTGGCATCACACAAAGTCACTGCATTAGGACTATTTCTATGATAAGCTGCTTGGGGAACTAGAATATTTTGTGGAAGAAAGACAACAGACAACATTACTATTAACTGTTTTGCTCTCATAGGAATGATTGTAGAGGGGAAGAAGAGAAGGAGAAATAGGAATAAAAAGTGTCATGGTTTAGGGTCAGGGTGGCCGCTTAGACCTGAAACAGATGGTGTCTCTCACTCACAGATACTCTTCCCACTCACTCTCTAAAAGGGAAGAGAAAAAGAATAAGGGAGAGAGACTCAGTGATTAGAAAAGGAAACTAGAACAGCTTTAATGAAAATGAAAATAATAATAATAATGGAATATGTACAAATGTATACAAAACTAGTATTGAACCCAACCCCTCTCATGGTAGTTACACCACTGTCATCACTGGTGCTGTGGAGCAGGCACCAGGGGAGTCCCAGACTGGGCCCCACAGCAGATGGGAGCTGTGTTCAGGAGTTGGATTCTGGTACCAGATTCAGGAAAACACTGAATGGGATTGAAGACAGAATGGACAGAGTCCTCCTTGTATGATCTGAGGAAGGAGACCA
>VWZY01013532.1:37296-96759 GCA_013399075.1 Chloroceryle aenea | reverse complement strand
GAGGCAAGCCAAGAAAAGCTGGCAAAGCAGTCCAAGGGGGGAGAAGAGCCTGGGAGCCCCCATAGAGAGAGGGGGCTATAGACCCTCCAGATACCTCTACTTTATACCAAATATGACATATATGGGCTGGAATACCTTGTTGATCAGTTTGGGGTCACCTGCACTGTCTGCACCTCCCTGCAGGTGCGGCCTTTCACTTTCCTGTATGCCGCAGTGTGGTACACAAGATCCAGGCGTGGCCTTGGTCCACACATCAGTCCTTGGTAGTAACTCTAACCATAGGGTGTTATCACTGCCAGCAGCAGACACTGCCTGGGAAAACAGGCTGCTGACTTCAGCCAGTGCAGTTAGTTAGAAGAACTGAGCTGAAAAGTAAAATCACTGAACAGAACCATCTCTGTTTGCACCCAAACCAGGACAAAAAGCTGTCCCAGTGAGCGCACCACCTCCTTAAAATATGAAGAGTAAGGTCATGCAATAAAATCTGTTGACTTTCTTGGGATGGGTATGGTAAATCATGCATTACAAACCTGACTATCTTCTATGATAAAATTAACACATTTTTAGAAAAAACAAGAATAATTGATGTCGTTCACCTTGACTTTCAACACTATCTGCCAAAATATTTTTGTATTTCATTCTGGTGTTACATTCTGAATGGGTAGACAAGCAGCTGTGTGAAAAAATATTAGGATTATTTGGCTTAGATGGTAGTGATTAATGTGTTATAGTCTATCCAGAAGCTAGTAACACCTTTATCAATGATGTGTAAAAGAATAAGGCATGCATTCTCATCCAATTTGCAGATGACAACAAATTGGGGAAGCCAGCTGATACTCTTAATAGCAGGCTGTAGACATGCACAATAGAAATCTAATAAAATTCATCAATGACAAATAGAAAGTCCTGTGTCCTGGGATGGACTAAACTTTTCCACTGTACTAAAAACTAGTTGTTGGGGAACGGGTCTGAAAAATGGCATGAAGGTTCTGGCAGACAGCAAACTGAGCATGACTGGTTGTGTTGACAGTTCATATATTCTAAGAATATTGCATCACAGCAGATTCTGATATTCTGAACTGAAAACAAACAAACAAACAAACAAAATTGGTTGTAGAAAGCCTGAAATCAGATGATCTAGAACTGGAGACTGAGTCACATTTTCCAACAGGACACCATTATTGCAACTGAATATTTGTGTCAGATAGGTAGAGATTGCTGTGATGGGAATGTTTAGGGAAACCATAAAATAAACCAGCTTTAAATTTCAAAACTAAATTTTGCTATATTAAGTCATTAATAACACACTTCATTATAATTTCTATTCATTATACAACATGATTACATCGTCACTACATATACAAAATTGTTAGTCTTTAAGAGTTATTTCCTGAATTAGCTATGAAGCTGATGCCATACAGTTAGCACCAAAAGCTGCTGTTCTTGATGGGCTTACTCAGGACTCAGGCAGCATTGCCTGCCTCCCAAAAGAGGAAGTCTCCTCTGCCTCTGATACTATCAATCTTGTTATTTGTCCTTGGGATTTCCTTTTTTGTTGTGGTTTTTTTTTTTTTTTTGTTTTGTTTTGTTTTGTTTTGTTTTGTTTTGTTTTGTTTTTATCTTGCCAGTCATCCTTGTGCATTCAGCAGGATGTCTTGTGTGTCTGGAGTCAGTCATGTTTATCTTGCTTCAGGACTGACGACTTTCTTTTACTTGTCTCCTACATGCCTCTTTCTTTGCCCTTTCTGTGGTCACACTGCTTATGCACTTAGGTAAAATAATATATCTTCAATATATATTGTATTTTGCTATGATGCCACAGTGTTAATAAATTAGGCAGTCTGCTTGGTTATTGTATATATGTATAGCCAAAAGACTATCACAGTAATCAAAATTTTGATGAAAACAGTTTAATCTGACTCTTCTGTCTCATTTGGTGCTGACAATGGGAGCATGTGAGGACTAGGACAGCAGAACAGTATGTGACACCAGATGCTTTTTAAAGAAACCTTAATGCAGCTTTACAGTCCCCTGTGTTCATGCCACAGATCTCTTGCATAGAGGGCTTCCTGAGTTTATAGTAGCAATCGTGGTGTTTGTATTGATCTAATTCGTTTTCTGCAAGTGCTTCTCACATAAAGAAGTGGTAATATGCCACTCAGACTGGTAAGCTAAAATACCTCTGGCTTTCTTCCTTTTGTCTCTTCTCTTCTCTTCTCTTCTCTTCTCTTCTCTTCTCTTCTCTTCTCTTCTCTTGTCTTCTCTTCTCTTCTCTTCTCCTTTTCACCTTAGAGCTATTTTCAAAATATTTACACATGGTATTGTGAATTGAATTTACAAATATATGATTGAGTAATTACTGAGAATATAAATATTCTTTAATAGAAATTTTTATGCTAAAATTTGCAGCTTTTTTTGTACTACATTTCTTGTAGTCCAAGAAAGATCTCTATAAACATCTTCTGATGTAAAAGTGTCCCTTCTTTTCCTGCCTTCATCCTTCCTCTCCACATCTTGTTGCATGTTTTCTTCCTCTTTTTATTCCTTTCCTCATTCAGTACATTCAGAAAATGCTGAATTAAACTTCTCCTACAATTTTTCTGCTCCCTCCCCCATGACTTTTCTGTTTCCTTCCAAATTAATTTGCCCTGCCACCTGGTCTCCTTGGAATTTAGCAATTATTCAGTATATAAAGCTTGGCTCCTAACAGATGGGGCTTCCAGAATATACACATCAACAATGTACATCCCAGGGCCAGAAGACTGTGTTAGCTGCGGTTTCATTATGACTTCAATTTTCTAATGGTTGTGAATATTGTCAATGAACATTAATGTTCTTTGTGATACTATGTCTTCTAAATAGTGGAGTTTAGACCAAGCCCTATTTCTTTGATTTGGAACATAAGTTTTCTTTCCAATTTTGTGGTAGTTATTGCGCATATTTTATAGCTACAGGGATGTAAATCAAAACATAGTAATTACTTCTGTTTACTTTCACCTGTGCTTTGCATAAGACAGTTTAGTGTTTGCATCCAATTAGTTAGATCAGCATTTGCCCATAAATGGGTTAGAGAGAAGGGGGCAATAATATTCAGAAATGGGATAGAGAGAAGGGGGGAATAATATTCAGAAAGAGAGAGAGAGCAAGAATATACAAAATATCCAGGATTTTTCAAGTGTTCTTTTTGAGCTGTTCCATTTTGTATAAATAACAGGTTCTGAGACAGAGATTTGTTCTGTCTTGTCCTGGGTGTGTGCAGCAAAAAGATTAATTCAGTGTTTGTTGCTTTCTTGATTTCTGCTGCTTAAATTGTTCTATTTTTTATCAATAACAAATATCCCTGAGGAAGCAGAAGCTCTCTCTGAATCCAGAGGCAGTTTTACAGGATATAGCTATGTGAGGTAGAGCAGGAGTGATTTGAAAACAGGCTTTCTATGTATAACAGGGCATTATGACAAATACTATAAAGGCCAAACTGTTCTGCGGTCTGGAGTTTTGAGCTGGAATTTGGTTAGAAATTTGTCTAGAAAAGTCTCTGTGTTAGAGGATCTCCTACTCTAAGAAACCTATCTCTTGCTATCAGTCCATATCCCAAAGAAGTGACCATAGTTATAAAAGCCAAAGCACTAACTGCAGCAACAGTTAGGCAGGCAACCGTTAACTTGCAGGACACATCATCTCCTATCCAAACCTCCCACACCCCCTGTACCTGGTCACTTAGTGCCTCAGCCACAGTACAGCTCCTGCTACTGAGGCCACCAGCAGCTCCAAACTCTCCATCTGTCTCCAATCCTTCAGGGCAGCCTCCGTCCTCTGGAACGCACCGGGGCCAAGGACTTTGACTTCACAGGGAAGCTTCTTCCAGCCAGTCATGGACAGAACCCCATAGTATGTCACCACCACAGTCATACAGTCTCATGCTGCATGAAGCTGAGGTTCTGGATCTCTTTTACATCCCCAGCTGAGCTAACTACCCTGCTAACAAAGCACCTGTTAACAGCCTTTCGCTGTATGCCTGCTTGCCAGATAAATAGGTGTTCTCTCCTGCAGTTGAACAACAGATGTTTGCCAAACATTTGCCAGACAGCCTTCGTGATAAATGCTTTCTTGCTGCTGTATGTGGTGAATTGGCTTTTTGCACCATGCATGTGTTGTAAAAGCTTGGTTATATTCCCACGATACCTTTTTAATAATTACTGTGAAAGGGAGGACTGTGTGACAAGACTTTGTACTAATTGCTCTACATAACCAAGAACAGATATAAATGAACTAATGTTCTTTCTGTGATCAGAAGCCATCTTAAAGGATCAATTTTTAAAAGTATTATCAAGCATACAGCTGGTCAAGAGGCTTAAACATAACAGAGAAATTCATTCTGGGAAATCACATTTTTCAGTGGATGAATTCAGTGGATAAATTTTTTCGCCTTAGAACACTAGTGTTATTTGGATGTGATCCATGGGTGATCAATCCATGAAGATGGGCTGTTGAAAGCTCACCTCTGTTATAAAGATATTGTAATCTAACTACTGATATAAACACTATTGTAATTCCACCTTTTTCAAATTACGCACTACTTTGTGGTGAAGAATGAGTTGTTAATGGAAGCCAAGGCAGGGGGAAAAATATAGTTTAAATAATGAAGCCTGTACCTTTATGGTATCAGAACATTTTTAAATTTTATTTTAACATGAATGATATGTGGGTTTACAGTATTACAATGAAGCAACTTCAGTTATCATATTTGCATAGTCAGTGTGGTGGATATGCAACTGGAAGCAAAGATTGATAGCACAGTCAGTTCTCCTGACTAAATAGAAAGGTCTGTATACTTTTAGAAGGAGTTTTGGAGAAAAAGACTATGAAAAATATTTAAGGTAATAGATATGCCAAACTGGAGCTTTTGTTTCAGTTCAGACATGCCAGAGCTGTTGACTGAGTCATGGCTGTAAACCTGTGACTGGAAAAGACTTCATTCACTTTCTGATATCTGAAGTGATAAATTGCAAGCCTGTAAGAATATGAATACTGCTGGGGATGGGTTCACATTAATAATTTCCCTGTGATTTATATGAGGCTAAAATGTCACTGACAAAATGTCTTTGATTTTTGCCTTTACATTGAAAATAAGTAATTACTGTAAGGCTATTCTTTCCCATCTTTGTATGATGTTATTCTCGAGCCTTTCCTTGAACTCCTTCCAGTTGACACCCTTCAAATCCAGGTAGGAATAAATGTGAGGAGGGTTTTGTATTGAAGGTAGGAAAGAAGCATAAATATAAACAAATCTGTAAAAATATATATACTTAAAATAGTTGTGATAAGCATATTCCAGATTCTTGGTTTTAATAACACAGATGAAAATCTTACAGAAGACTGAAAAATGTAAAGGGTGAGGTGACAGAATACTTTCAAGTATTATTCCACTCAGGATGATGGTATGGTGTTGTTAAATTTTACTTATACCTCAAAGCAACCAGACTGTGTAACTAAAGTCTCGAAAGGTTTATTAAGCATGAAGATACCTTTTCTTGCTTAAGATGTCAATACATTTCAGATTACTGGAGACTGGGAGAGTTTTAGGGAATTAATATGTATTGCTTGACCTGTTCTTATACAATTCCTAAACATCTGAGAACTTTGTGACAGACAGGAGAGAGGCCTTGATGAACCTCTGGTTTAGTTTAATATTAAATATGTTCCTAAGAATTTCTAAGTTACATCACAGAATTTGGAAAAAATTGGGATATGTGAAAACTCACAACAATTTCACATCAGCCTGGCTATTTTTGAAGGGAGCAATAACCAAAAAAAAGAGGTGAGGAATTCAGGTGTAACTTTGTCAGATAATGAATTTGAGCAATATTTTTTGCTGCTGCCAATAGAAGTACAGAGAATTTGGAGTTTGAAAAGGTCAAACCCTTACACTGTAATAGCACACTCCACCACATGAACAGTGCCATTTGTATTTTCATTGACTTTAAACTCACCCTAGTTTATTTTTTTGCAAATCACTCATCAGTTCTATGCTCCAATATAAAACTAATCTCCTGATTATAGCTCCACATAGGAAATGGAACAATAAACACGTTTTATTTACATTCTGAATTCTGAAATGAAATAATTGGTATAAGACACTGGTCATTAGGAAATTTACCTGGGAAATAAACTCCCCTGTAATGAAAATCCTTTGCTTTTTGAAAAGCTCTGTTAATATTGTTACGGAACTGAAAGTTACAATATCTTTGGAAGTTCTCTTTGAGAACTCAAAATCTAAGTCTAGTGTAAGGTGTATTCAACATGAATATTGTGGAGGAACAAACTTTCATGAATGTAGCCTTTATATATAGTACAGAGAGTAATTTTAGTTATTTTTAAAGAGTTTTAAACTCACACTTTATACACATGTCGTTGTGTGAGAGTTATCTGCATTGTGTTGTGGGGCAATAGCACTGAAAAAAATAGTGAAAGCAACCCACAATTACCCACTATCCTTTGGTGGTTTTATTATCATGTATATTGTAATGACTGGTTTTTACTGGGTATCATTATTTTCAGATAGGAAATTCTAACTGAGATTGTTCCAAGACAGTATACATTCCTACAGAACAGGAACTTTGTATTGCCTGATGTAAATATGTACAGTTTTACCTTTTAGAAAGAAATAATTCACAGAATCAAGTTATACAGATACTAAGAATTAAATACATTTTGTTCATCACAAGGACCATCAAATTCTGGATAATCAAATCAAAGCATAATTGATTCTAAAGGCTTGGAAAATCCAAAGTTTCTCTTCCTGCAAAATACTAATATTTCTTTCAATAAAACATTTTCAGCGTCAGTCCTTAGGATAATTAGGAAGATATGAATTAATAAAGGTAAGGTTTCCTGAACTTTTTACCCTTTTTGCCCTGTTTTTTGTTTGTTTGTTTGTGTTTGTTTGTTTGCTTTGTGTGGGTTTGTTTGTTTGTTTGTTTTACTGGAGATTGTTACGCTTTGGGAGAAGAAATAGAAGAAGAATTTGGGTATTCCTTTATACAGTCCTACTTATTTTCAAAACTATACAGTCTCCTCATTTGTGAAAATCAAAGTTTGATAGCTTCATTTGATATCCTGGACCTCCTAACTTAAATGTCAGCACTCAGCCTAGAAAGTTCCTGCATGTTTAACAACTGTGATGAGAATTTTTTTATAATGTCTCTAACCATCTCCTCAAACACACATAGCCTCATGCTAGGGGGTATTTCAATAACTAATATTAGAGCAGAAGGTTCCAAGCCCAAAAAGGAGAGAATGTTTGGCAAGAGTTAGGCAATGTGAGTGCCACCCTCAGGTTCCAATCCTTTTTGTCTTCTATTACTGCTGAAGTCTGCTCTACATCATTAGCGGAGAGAAAAGCAATTTCTGCTAGATTCAGGAAAGAGACCATCTGACACCAGATACAATTTTAAAGATGAACTGGCAACCGATGCTTGTAGGAAGGGAATTCTGTTTGTGGTCTCAGAAATGATCACCACTATTCTTGAAGTGTAAGAAACTGAAAAAGGCAACTTATTCTCAACTGACTAACTCATGACTCATTCTTCATCTTGCCTTAGTATGCATTCCCATGCTGTTGATGTCAAGCAAACTGTTTCTTCATTCTGCTGATATTTTTATCTATGCACAAATTAAGTGAATTAATATAGGAATGAACAAACTTGAAAAGACACTTTGAGGCATGTTTGATTGTGGAATGAATATTGAAAATGAGCTCTTCATCACTGTGTCATCCATAGAACATAACTGACTTACACATTGATGACCTAAACACACAATTTCTGAATATTAAATGGCACATGTTCAGTTATTATTATTGACCACTGTAAATGATAAAATGACCTGACGGTGAACAGATAGAACACATTCCTTTAAAGTGTATTAGTAATAGACTTTACAGAGAGAGACAGCACATGTTCAACAGGGGAAAAATAGCAGCGAAATAATGAGAAAATAATCTTTATCATAATAAAGTAACTTACATAGCAATTACTTCTAGCTGAAAAAAAAGCCATGAGTAATTTGACAAGGAAATTTCAGCTTTCAAGTGTTACTGAAGAACCCGTGACATCCTCTGTATGTGCCTACATAAGCAAACCTCTCCCTTCCACATACAAGAATCAGGAGCATTCTAAAAGATAAAGCAGAGCTTCATCTCATTCAAAAAGTGCAATTTCTTGCAAGACTAAATGAAACCAGTGTAGATGCTCTGGACAACACTGAACCTAGATATTTGGAGAGAAAATCAAGAGTTAAAACTCAGACTAAAGAAGTATTCCTTGATTATTCTTCAAATTTTTGTCCTGTAAACTAAACCTTGTTATCTGGAAAAAATTATTGAAAGACAATCTACATTTTGTTCTCAACAAATACTATAACTTATATGAATTATACTCAAACATTCATGTTAAATAGTATGTTCCTTCAGCGTTTATTATTCCAATAGGTGATGGTCATGCAGCCATAACGTTCAGTTACATAGATGTGCACTTCATTTGCTCTGTGAGTTTATGACTTGTTGTGCTACTATAGAAATGCATAATTATTTCACTTCATGTTACCATATAGATACTTCATGTTCATCTATCTCATTGGATAGCATTCCTTATTCTGGTTCCTTTACCCTTAGATCTTCCTTATTACTATTGATTTTCATGTCAGATTATGAACCTGGTTTATTTCTCCTTTATGTGTATTTTGTAATTTTCTGGCCTGTTGTCTGCAACTCTTTAGTCTTTTGTTGCAAGGAGTACCTAGAACTAGGTTTTGTTCTAGAATTTTTCTTAAAAATCCCTCATGTATTCAGTTTTCATATTTACCTGTGTATATGTTCATGATGACTCCCAAATATCCCCTAAGCAGAAAACCACACACCTGTCCCACTGTTTACTGTCAGGAAGAGAATACATGCCTTCCTTGGTAGCAGTCCAGTAAATAATTAGGTATGTCGTCCCTCTCTGAAGCAATTCAGGGGCCATTTTCCTCTCTGTGTAACTGAGCAGAAGAAAAGATTTTTGGCTTCTGGAGCTTCAAGCTGCAAGGCTATATTTCTAGTCTTTCTAGTCCCCAAAAATTTGAAGAAAAGGCATGTATAGGAATTGAACATGAAGAAGAGAAACCATGAGCAAGGCTTGAGAGATCATCTATTCAGGAAGGTTCAGCAGCTGAAGACAAGGTACCCCAGAGCATAGAAAATGGAAAACAGAGTGTTCTCTGTCTGAACCACAGAATTTTCAACGGGGACAAAATATGGGAGAGCCACCAGAACACAGTGAAGAAAGTTTGCAATTGAAGCTGATTTTTTGGAACCCACAAGCTCTGTTTTCACCACATGAACAAAGAAAAGTCATTAGATCATGATTTAAAAAACTGTATAACATTACAGAGCATGTATTAGAACTTGAGCAAGAAAGACAGGATTCTTAAAAGCTTCTACTGCTAAGAGAGAATAAATATAAATCATAAGCATAAGTAGTACAGATTTTTTAAAAAATAAATCTTTCTATGGATATATATGTATTGAAAGGACCTTACCTCTATATACAAAATATGTGATAGATACATAAGTGTAACATGTTTATCTATTTTCATGCATATATTTTTTATTCTTCAGCCATTATCTGCATACAGATCTTTTCATAGATATTACTATATAAGAGGCTCTTGAAAGCATAAGACAGAATTGACCATGTAGTCAAGCCTGGTGATGAATTAAGAACAGTGTCATATAGTGTGGATATATAATTTAAAATATAGCAGCACTGTGGCTTAAATTATCCTATTTTCTATCATTTGAAAATGATGTAGAGAGCTTATCTTCAGGCTCAACCTTACATTTTAAGATACGAGCAAAGTACAGCAGACCTATTTCAAAGCTATTGGAAAATGATTATTATTAGTCTATAATATATTATTTAATAACTGTCCAGTAATCATCCAGTAACATTCTGATGATTGGTGCTGCTATTTTCATATTTATGAAATTCATCTGGAAGAACAGTTTCTGAATTATTCTGAATACACAGAAGAGGGTTCACAGGTTCAGAAATGGGTTTTCATTGACCTGCAGATTCTGAGTGAGATGAAGGTTTTCATCCCAAATGAGCAAAAGTCTGTCACATCCTGAGCAAAGTAAATGATATTAGTTGACTCTTCTTATTTCATTTCTATTCATAAGCTGTGTATTCTGACATCTTGTAAAATAGTTTATTTCTGCTCTACTGAAGAGGAAAGTTTTGGAGAAACTGAGAACCAATAAAACCCTCTCCCTTTCTTCTGTATATGTAGCACCCTAGAAATTGAGGGTTTGAAAAGCAAAGTAGGACATGCAGGTTTATTTGTCCAAACTACACTTTTTTGAATTATCTTCTTTACTGGTAGCATTCCATACCAAGAGAACTAAGAGTTTTCTAGCCTATTTGGGTTAGCACTGCAAACAGACATACACTTCTTGCTACAAAAGAATATTATTTAAATGTGCAAGTTTAACCTAAACCAAACATTTCTGGACTGAATTAATGCAATACAGAAGTTTAACATCCCAAATATTTTCTTGTCTAAACCAGCTGCTGTAGGACTAGATTTAATGATAAATATAATTACACCAGTACTGTAATTAGGTTATATTACTAACATAATATCATTTAGTAATGATAGACAATGTAACAGTAACGTAATATTATTTCCTTCTCGTCCTAACTTGTTTCTCCATCTCATGCACATAGTCAGAGATCTGAGTGCTTCATGAGATTGTGCTGTATCATCATCTCTCACTGAAAACAATCGGATTGTGCAGTCAAGTGTACAGGGTTTAGGTGACATTGACCGAAGAATTTTTGCTGCCTAAAATGAAATTTTTCATTACTTATGAAGCATCCCTAAGAATGAAGACAAAATACGCTGTCTATTGATAACCTAAAAAGTGAAACCAGTAAACAATACAGTTTAAAGCTTTATAATTATCTGCCTTCACCTTATTAGACTGTCCTACGGTAAGTGCCATATCTGATCTTAAAGAAATCAGTGAAAGTAATTAATCTTTAATTTTATTAGTACATCATGTGTCTACCCAGCATAAAGACATAATTATACTCAAGAGAGAGAGAGAAATAAAATGAACATGGCCTGTGAAATGATTAATTTTTTGTCCCGAAGTCAATTACGCATAGGATAACTGCAATTCTCTGAAATTATATTTAATGCCATAATACACTGCAACAAAGGAGCTAGTGGGAGTACAACACCAGTACTGCACATGCAAAATTGGTAAAATGTGTACTTCACCATGAAAGAGCTCAAAGAATTCAATATCCTTTGACTTTATAGTGTAACAGCGCTTAGTGCTGTGTCTTTGCTGATCTCACAGTAAAATACAAAATAGGTGTAAATGATTCAAGGTCAAATGTGTCAAATGCATAACAGAAGTGAGAAATCCAGGTTTCGAGATTTTCTAGTTAATGTTCAGTGAAATAAGTCATGGGAGTGCCATTGCATAGTACAAGAATTTGGTGATACTTCTGACTTGTGACTGCTTACCAAAAATAGATCAAATAGGTTCAGGTGTACATAATGTCTTCTTCAGTACATACCCTAACTCTCAAAATATGGTTCTAAAAGGGTAGGCATCAATCCTGACTGTGTTAGGTACATACAGGAATGCTGTTGTGGAAGTGTTAATGCCAATGCCAATAGTGTGTATACTCTGTATCTAAACATTCACTAGATGTCTCCAGAAGCCTGAGAATACTGACTATGCTGAGTGTCCTGTAATTAATATGATTAATGAACTGCCCTTCCTCCCTCTCCAAAGCTGTCTCCCAAGGTCTTATTCAACGTAACATACTGAATGTACACACAGAGAAATAATTTACGTGAGACAAGTATGTGGGAGAATAGAAACGGGGAGAATAAAAGAAAGAATAAAAGTAGCAGAATAATAATGAGGAAAAATAATATAAACCAGATTGTTAACAATGTAGTTTTCCAGTTTTCTTCCTTGTGGGCCTCTAACACATGACCTAGCGCAACTAGAATGGGTTAAGGAACAGATAAATAACAAAACATCTCTGACTGCACTCACTTAGATGTATGGAATTGGGTTCATAGCTAAGAGTTCCTTTGCCCCAGGATGAAAAATAGTAAAGCTGGCAGGAAACATACTCATTTGGAGAATGTGTGATTCTCAACATTAAACCTTTCCTGGAAATCAACCACTTCATCAGCACTTGATGGAGGAAGTTTCTTCAGCTCATCAGACTTTTATGCGGCCTTTGAAAAGCATTTTGCTTTACATGCTGTCACTGAGCCCATGAGTGAAATTTACCTGTCAATGTCCATAATGTTCCTGGCTGTTTTGCTGAGCGCTGTTCTGGTTTGAGTTAGAACAGAAAAAATTCTATTCAGTGATTTCACTTTTCATCTCAGTCTCTTCAAAGTCACTGCTCTTTCTGAAGTGCACGGCATGTTTTTGCAGACAACATTTATTTCTAGAAGTGGTAACGGTCAATATTTGCAATTACTATCAAGGATTGGTATTCAGACTAAGGTCACTGTTAAGTCTTGTGTATAGTGTTGGGGGTCCAGAAAATCAAATGTCACACCTGAGGGGAGGAGAGGACAAGACAGGTGACCGCAAACTGATGGCATTCCATTCCATCCCATCCCATCCCATCCCATCCCATCCCACCCCATCCCATCCCATCCATCTTCGTACTCATACTCAGTATAAAGCTGAGGAATAATGAGAGTCGATCTCTTTGTTTTTAATGGCTGGCATCTGAGGAGCACTTGATCTGTTCTGTCTTCAATCCCAATCCATGCATTCCTGAATCCAGCTCCTGAATCTGGTTCTGGCCCACTGGTGAGTCCAGTCTGGGAATTCCCCAGTTCTTGCTCCACAGCTTCAGTGGTATTCGATATTGGATTTTTAAATATTTGTATATATTTCATTTTATTATTACTATTTTCATTAAAGCTGTTTTATCTTGTTTTTTAAATCCACAAATTTCTCTCTGATTCCCTTTCTTTCCCCTTTTTGAAGAGTATCTGTCATTCATCTAATAGCCAGCCTGGCTCTGGACCTTGACAGCCACCAGACTCTAAATTTGAACTCCATTAATAATATTTCTACTAAGGAGGCTGATATAAAATTAAGTTACAATGTTTAGACACTTAGACAGCTGTCATTTACTGCCAATAATTGAACTTTACTTTGTGAAATGACACTGCAAAAATTTGTTGTACATTGAAATATGCCCAGGGGAAAATAGAGCTATGTACTAATCAGCTCCCTTTGTTAGTAAAGTCACACATTTTCAACTAACAAAATCATTCAGTGAGTCAATCAAATTCATAGTTCTTTAAAGTAAAGGAAAGAAACATCATAATAGAACATATAAAAAAAACAACCAAGTATTAACAGAGGAGATGTCTATGTACTATAAATACAGAATTTATCATCCTTAATTAAGAGACTTTGATTTCAAGCTCATTCCAGATTTCCAGCTCCTATTTGATACACAGTGATCTAAATATATTATTAATAGCTATAACATTGTAGCAGACACGTGATATACCTATTATTGGGGAAGCATGCGAGAAAGTCCACTTTAAGATTCATATTTGCTCTATGGAAGGTATTTTCTTCTATAATTCATGTGAGTAGATTTGTACATTATGGTTTGTTAGCCACATCTGATTTTTCAGTTTCATATTTTACAAAACATACTTTTAAAATTTAAAAAGAAAACAGAGGATCAGATACCTATATATACAATAGACAATGAATATTTAGATTTCTGCAAATTTTCCTATTGTATCAATTGCTCTTATTGAAAGATAAAACATATGAAATACAACCTCTTTTTGGTAATGAAATATATTTCTTCCAAGGGATCCCAAAATGCCCAAGGTTCATAACCACTTCTGCTGCCTATCTACTGGTTGGCATGATCTGTGGTAAGCACACTCCTACAAAATAAGTGGTTCATTCCTTTCTAGTCACAGCTTCACATGCAACTGGTTAGAGAGATTCATGATTGGGCCTGACTGAGTGACCTGATGTACCTTAGCCAGTATCAACTGTCTACAGCTATTACAGCTTTTTTAGGCAGCTAATAGAGTATATAAGTGAAGGTTTGAGGAAAGTTCTACCATAACATTAAAAGCTAGCAACCAAATAAGTATGAGTGGCACTGACCGAAAATCACTATATATAAATACTAAGTGAAATGTCATCTACTGCCATGTAAATGGAGGAAAGACATGAAGGGCAAAGGGGTTTGGCAGGTGACCCGGGCACTGAGTGGAAAAAGTAACAATGAAGAGTATTTAATTGCAAGTTCTCAGGAACTTTCCTTATTAAACCCTGTTTTTTTCTTGTCTCTTTAGAAGTGATTATAAATATTGCAGTAATATTGCAAAATATTTTTATTTTTTTGCCTGGGTCCCAATAAAATCCACAATAAGAGCTTTTTTTCCCTTAATGTTTTATCTGATTTGTCACTATCATTTGAGAAATACAGACTGAAATATCGTGGAACAAGAAAGTCCTGAATATTTCAGGTAGCTTGTATGAGCAAATGGAATCTTACTAATTTGCAAAATCCATTTTTAATTACTTTTTATTAAAATCTAGCCATTTGTGGCAATGTATCTAATGGAAAGAAACACTGGCATAACTGTTAATGATATGAAAATATGTTCTCTATAATTACATCTGAAACCATCCTTGTTATTACTTTATAAAATGTTCTGTACCATTTTGCTATGAATACATGTGTTCTTTTTGAGATCAAGAGTAAAATAACTAGTCTGACTAAGACTACAGCATTCCTTCTGGTGGCTATTTAGATGCTTTTGTGTCTTTTATCTGCATTTTTGTGGATATGGAGGAATTCTGTGTTTCAATATTATTAGTAATGCATGCACATGGTATGGAGTATATAGTGGTGTGCTAGCTTTGGCTCAGACAATTAATTTTATAGGACAATTAATTTTCTTCATAGTAGCTGGTATAAGGCTATGTTTTAGATTTGTAACCAAAACCATGTGGATAACAGAGGGATATTTTAGCTACTTTGGAGCAGAGTCATGGTCTTTTCTGCTTCTTACACTGCCCCACCAGTGAGTACACTGTGGGTGAGCAAGAGATTTGGAAAGGACACAGCTGGGGCAGCTGACCAAAGTGATATCCCAGACCATAAGACTTCATGCTCAACAGTAAAAGCTGGGGAAGAACAAGGAAGGGAGGATGTTTGGAGTTATGGCATTTGACTTCCCAAGTAACCATTATGAATGATGAAACCTTACTTTCCTGGAAATTGCTAAATATCATGCTGGATAAGAAGCTTTGTTTGAGCATACAGCTTTTGCATAATGTATTAAACTGTCTTTATTTCAATTATCACATTTTTACTCTTCTGATTCTCTGGGACATCCCAGTGGGGCCAGGTGTGGTCCAGGCATTCTCCAGTTTATGGCAGCAGTTAACTGTGCCTGGCAGAAGACACCATAGAAGTCATTAATGTTTCTGCAACTGAAAGGCCCACTAACAATGGCTTGACTACAGTCCCACCCCCATGCTTTACACAGTAGTAGATAATGAGATGAAAAATGCTAGCCCTATTTTGGACCTATTTTATCAGGGAGAATTTGGGACCAAATGGGAGGGACAGATGCACGAGTTTGTCCTGCTTGTCCTCCACAGATGCTATGCGGAGTGTTTTTCCCCGGGGAGATTATGTTTGTGATTGCAATCATATTTTAGAGTTATATAGTGAATCTACAGGTTAGTGCATTTATCACCAGCAATCTTAATACATTACAAATGAAATAAACCATAACATTTGTGCATCCATCTTATTATTTTGGATGTGACCAGACCTACAGCAGACAGGCTGTTTGTGTATCTGATGATGGACCTATAGTCACGGAAACAATCGGCATATCTATTAAGATATAAAATTTTCTGCCCTTAGACTCTCTAATCTCTGAATACCAGCTAGAATGCAAGGGGATTCACATCTTACCAATTTACTTATTACTTCATACAACACTAACAAATAAGAATTTTTAAAATTTCCATCCTTTCTTCCAAGTTAATGGCTAACATTAGTGTTAAATCTGTATTTAATCAGGCAAAGAAAGTCTGTATAGTCTTTTCTTTGAAATAGAAGGGCAAAATGATGTTTCAAATAAAACATTTTTTTTCTGAGATGTCACCATTCATATAATTTTTAGAAGGTATTTTTGAATGATTCACCATTTAAAATATATTAAACAATTCTCACTATGCTAGAGAGACTATTTCTTCTTGCAGGTTTTTTCAGAGTCTTTGTTAATAGAATTAATTCAAATACTTTGATAAGTTCAAATAAAATGCTGTTCCCCCTGGCAAAGATATAGTTACAGATAAAAGACTACCCATGTTGCCTGTAAACTGGTGGATAGGCCAATTTCCTAACTACCTTAATTAGCTTTGCGTAATTTGGCACATTGCTTCCTGAAATAATGATTTAATCTAATTAAGATACTTTTGCAAGATATCTCTTAAATGAATTAATTAAGGACTTCATGTCCAAAGCCCAGAAGTTAATATCACCAAGAATAATATTGGCATCTTATGCTAAAGTGTCATTTTAGTTTCCCTATAAGCTAACTGTTTCTAACCTGTGCATAGTTAAGTAATTAGGTGAAAAACATCCACTGATTTCCCGCCTTCCTTCCTTGAAATCATCTCCTAGTCAAGGTTTGCAGTAGAACAATTTATGTAGCTCTCCACTGTGAAAATGGTTTATAATCTTCTGTATTTTATAAAATTCCATGAACATTAAAGACATCTATGTGCAAATCAGAGAATAAATGATTTTTTGATATTGCTGTTGAAATCTAGTTCTTTGTGGGGAACAACAACAACAAAAGATAAATTAATATTACTGATCTGTAATGGTGTGGTACTGGCTTGGCTAGTTTGTGCATTTTTGCCGTTGTTTTGTTCATTTCTTTGTTTCCCAGTAGGACCACTAAGTGGCTTGCAATGATAGCATAGTAATTCATAACTTGGATGTATTCTCTGTCAATCATAAATCTTCTCTGCCTATTAAAGGGAAGCTCACCAACAGAATGAAGAATGATACCTTTCTGAAGTAACTGGACAGTATGCATTTAGTAATCTTTACCTGTTATTAAAGAAAACCTTCACTGATGCATTGAGGTCAACTTTGTGTGACTGTATGAAGAACTGGAGAAGAGTTCATGGTTTTTAAAAATGATTATGTTAGGTACAAATCCTCTCTTACTTAGATCTTCAGTCTCAGGTGAATGTTGAATTGCCCATATAAAAATACTCTTATTTCAGATTCAGAACTTACTGGATTCAATTGAAGAAAAAAATAATTTCAACGAACTTTGACTTATGATCAGAAATAGAGGGAGAATGATGTTTAGAAGACCATATTATTTTAGCCAGGGAACTGAATAGGTTAAGTCTCCTAAGCAAAATATATTATTCTGTAAATTAAAAAAAATATACTCTCTTTCAAAAATGAATTCCTGGGTCTAGTTTATTATTATAGAATCCTTGAGCTGAAGACACTATACAAAGAAGAAACCTTATGAATGTTACATATAAAGATTATTGTAAATTCCATCTGTAATACAGAAAAATGTCAAATATGAGTAATTTCAGAAAGCACAGAGGTTGTGTCTTCTGAGGACACAATGTGAGTGATAGACTGTGAACAAGTGTAGGAAAACAGAACACTTACAGAATTTATAAAATCTGAGTTTCAGTACCTGCATTGGTGAACCTAAAGTGTTTGTATCAGAACGGATGACTGACTACAGCTGACATCTCTGGAGATGCCGATGAAAATCAGGGCACCAGTTTCATTTATGATTATCCTTTTTGCTTTGACCAGAACTGTCAGAAGGCTCAACTGAAGCCATACAGTCTGCAGTACTGTACCATTTTACTAGAATTTCCTGTAAAATTGCACTACATACTACACCAAGCTCTAATAATGTCAAAAACTATGATAATTTATTAAACTGAATGGTGAAGTAATCTCAGAGTTAGGCAATAAGACTGTCTGTATGTCTGTATTGTGTCTATCCTGATGGAAGGACTGGGATTTATCTGAAATATTATTGTATAAGTGTTTCTTCAAATCATACTGCCAGTTGTATTTTTGCAGTAATTTTCAGCTGTTACTCTGAGAAAGATTACTGGAATTTAACTGTGTTCTGAGTATATTTCTAATTACTCACTACAAACTTTGTTTTTAAAATGGAGGTTACTACTTATGAGATTACAGACTCTAAGACAATGATTAGACTTACAAAATATGTGAAGATAAATTAGTAAAAAATATAACTACATTCATTAACATAACATAGCCGTATAACCATTAACAAATTTTCTGATTCTACCCTGATAGTAGGATATATTCCATGCGTAGCCAATATTTATCAATACATTTTTGTTAGAGATAATTTACACCAACAAATGATGAACAGTCTCCTGCAAAACGGCTGATACCCAAAGCATCTAGTTAAGTACAGTGGAACAAAACCAAGTCAGATTCTGTAGTAGCTACAGTAGAGTAATGAACATATTGTGGCAGGATAGTAAAACCAGACAAAAGGTTCTTTAATCAAGCAGAAAATTGAAAATCATCCATTATAGACTGAATCAAGCTGCTGGGTCTAACCTCGACTACATGCTGTGATGAGTGTTCACTCACAGTTTTTTTGGT
Source organism: Chloroceryle aenea (assembly GCA_013399075.1). Taxonomy (NCBI): domain Eukaryota; kingdom Metazoa; phylum Chordata; class Aves; order Coraciiformes; family Cerylidae; genus Chloroceryle; species Chloroceryle aenea. The sequence goes on along the minus strand of VWZY01013532.1, from coordinate 77,962 downwards.
ACGGCACTTTGGCTTTGTTAGTGACAATGAAACCTAGTTTTGCAAAAAGTATCAAGCTATAAATTCCTTTATTGTTCCTACCCAATTTATATTGTAAATCTTGCTTTCCTGACTGTACTGAGAGCCATATCTAGTATCTAGCTGCAATGAAATAAAAGAAAAAACAGCAACAAAAACTCAGAGACCACTGTTTGCAACTGAAACCTTATCTTCTCTAATCTAAATTTTTCAGCACAAAGCACAGAGAATTTGCTGTGGACAATGTACTAATCAGAGGGCAGAAAAGACTGAATTTTTCTCATACCTCATGGACTCTAACTTCCTGGGTATGAATATGCATTCTCCCCGCTACCCTCTCTATTGTATGTGGGACGTCTCTGCAAGTTCATGGATTGTTTCCCAGCAGCATATATCTTGTCTCACTTGAACTCGTTTCTATGAAAGGTCCTTGAAGGGAAATTTCATTTCAACTTGGAAGTGGTTCAGAGACGCCACAGTGAGACTAACCTGACTTAAAGGGTAATGCCTGTGAGCAGAGCCCTGTGCCTGTACAGAGCTCCACTGTGATCAGCATGATAGAAGGTGCTTGTCCATTTGCAGTCCCACGTGGTTTTAATCACTGAAAAAAAGGATATGAAATCTTGCAGCATAGTACAGTAGCTGCTTACGTTGAGAGACAATGAGTAGTAGACAAATTGTTCTTAGGAAAAATCTACTGTTGAAATGTTTGTATTTGGTTTATCCATTTTATCACACAAATCTGCTCACATATTTGAATAAACTGATTTTCCTCCTCCTGGCTGTCTTTGCTGAAGATTTATTCTAGTTGTTTGTCAGTGGAAATAATTGTTTGAAATTAACTTTGCTTTTTTTTTTTTTCAAATCAGTAAATAAGGAAAATTAATCTGCAGAAAACATGCAACTCTGGTATAGAACATTCTACATAGTTCATAGTCCATCTTTTAAACAGACACTATTTAAGTATTCAATTAAGTTTCCATGGTTACCAGAACACTTTTATATTAACAGATATTTGAATTATTACTTTTTCTTGCCTTACTCTGAAATGTGACAGGGGTTTTTTATCTTTTTGTAGGGGATTTGGAAACTGCTTTGATATTTTGTAGATGTTGCTAATCACACAGGTACATATTTTTTAAAAAGTAGGAATCTAAATTCAGATTTTTAATCTCCTTATTGACAATTACATATTGATTCAGTGACTTGGTATTAAGATGTAATTCCTGAGAAGGTTTAATAGCTAAGTACAGTTTATCAGTGCTTTGCTTGCTTCATCTAATTCGTTCACTCACTGACTCACAGGAATCCAAAGTCTTGCAAGTCCTTTTCTGAGGAGAAGAAAATATTTTTCTTGTATTATTTTATTATTTTACTACACCAATCTATTATCTTTTTATGAACTCAAACAAGCTGGTCTTTCCTGAAAGCTTGGATACTTTGATTGCTGCAAATATTGTAATCTAATCATTTGCTAAATTTTGTATTTGTGAATAAATGTCTTAGATGTAGAAAGCAAATAATCCTATTATTCAGCATAAAATTATTTTCTTCAATATGTGCCTGAAAAAGACAGTCTAGCACAGGATGAACATGCTGAGCAATTGTTAGTCCAGTAACTTTATGACCTCTGTTTTCAAAAAGATCTTCTTTGTTTGGAGAATGGTACTTGCAATGTGTAAGGTTGCTTCATTGAATATATACTTATTAGTACATTTTTTTTCAATACATACCAGATTGCTATTTCCTCCATTTTTATTTGTGTTCTCTTAATTTCTAATACTACTAAAAAATTCTCTTGGTTTAAACTATCTTGGTTTGAGCCTTAGGGAATATATAAAACAAGCCAAACTGTAGATGAAAAGAAGAAAAAAATGGGTTTTATAGTATCAGTATTTTATGAACTGCATGCAGTTGAATGCACATTCTGAGTGCCTGGATACCTTTATAAACTTAATTGCTAATATTTTTCTTTGGAATGTTTTATTGTTTGAAGTATATATTTCACATTTAATGTTTTATTTAAACTTTATACAACACAAAGACTTTAAACATATTTTGAATGTATGTTATCAAGAGGCAATGCACACAAACCTAAACACCAGTGGTTCCATCTGAACATCAGGAAACACTTTTTACTGAAAGCACTGGCACAGGTTGCCCAGGGAGGCTGGGGAGCCACCATAATTGGAGATATTCAAAAGACATCTGTACATGGTCCTGGGCAAGCTGCTTTAGGTATCCCTGCTTGAGCAGGAGCTTGGAGTAGATGATCTAGGTCCTGTCTAACTTCAATCATTCTGCAGTTCTGTTACAGAAAGTCTTATGAATTTGCTTAAAAAATTATCAGGGTATTCTATGAAGTGTTCTAACCTTCTGAAGTAAGAACAGTAATAAATGTATCAACTCTAATTAGAAAGTAGATTGAATTTTATTTGTTGTGAACATTAGTGGCAAAGTGATTTCTTGTGAATATATATGTCTGAAAGAACAGTTCATGCATTGAAAACATCAGACTGTAACAATAAAGGTGCTTTTGTGTACACTAATACTGAAACTAAAACTATATACAGCAGTGTAGTAATAGACTAAGCCAAGAAAAAACATTTCTTGTACTTCCATGTTAGCGTCCATTAATAATGAGGCATATTTTCAGTTGCCTCCAAATATCTTGTAGGACAATATCACATAAATTTTACTTTGACCCCATTGTTGCTATGTGTAGCCCTATACATTAATGATGTTACAGGTGAAGATCAAGGAGGAAGTTGAGAGATGATACTAAACACTTAGCAAGAACAGAATTCGCTCAATTCTGCAGCACAGTAACCAGTAAGACTCTTCTCTCAGAGTTAAAAGGAACCTTCTTGACCTTCTTTGATTACTGAAATTGAAGCAAACTTCATGGCCTTTTCTTTTCTTTGAATCATGGGACTTTTGTCAGAGAGTTTAACTCTCTAAATTGCTTGGCAGAGGAAAGAAACTTGAATTGTGCTCAAAGGAATGTGAAACTGAAGTAACAAACAGTGCAGCAAACAAAAAACTGAAACAACTCCAAAAAACTCTGCAGATGTGGAAACAGATAGGAACAAGAGAAATGTTGCTAAATGTAGTCTTGACATTGTCTTGTAATATGAACAGAGCATCATGAACAAACTCAAGTGACTGAATATCCAATCCCTGCGTCAGCATACCTTTAAACTTATGAATGGCAAAGATAGCAATTCTACAGTAACTTATTTTCAGAAGAAAGCCACTGGAATAACAGTATTTAAAACCAAAACAAAACAACTTTCTTTTAGCCACCACAAAGCAAAACAAGTAGTGAAGGAACTGAGAATCTAATTCTTAAATTTTATTGCAATTGTTGTTTCTGTGCATGGGGGACAAGTGCTTGCGTCACAGCTTCATATCCTTTCCTTCCCTTACATCTTCTGCATATAAAGCCAATAAGGAATCAAAAGGGTGTCACAATTTTCAGAAAACTGACCAAGTAATAAAAAGAAAATGAAGGTCTTTCCAGAAACAGAAATGACTTGGGCTGAAAAGCCAAGCTGCTAGCTACAGTGTGGAACATTTAGTTGTTCAGAGACCATGCTGAGGGCAAAAATGTTTTGTAAGCTAAAAAAAAAAAACCCTTTATATATGTAGAGTTATTTTCCTTTGAGATTTCTTTGCTGACTTCAGCTTAATTTTTTAGGGTCACAAATCTGTGTGTCTGGCATTCCCAAGATTTTGAAGTTTTGTCTAGGTAAGGAAAGAGTGAGCAGGTGATAATGCCACACATAATGCCTCAAGTCTGCATGTTGTGTTTGCAGAAGAGTATTTTTGCCTTACTTTTCTGTTATGACTTCCTATCAGTCTTTATAGATTTATTAGAGAGTGTACTGCTTCTCTCTCATATTCTGTTTTTCAAGTAGTCATACCAAGGGACCTGTCTGGGATAACACTGATTACGGGAAGGGATCTCTTCCTCAAGTCCCCTGCTTCAGCCATCTCTTACACTGTCCTGGGCAGATGCCTTTGGACAGCTTCTGAAGCTATATTTACATGAAGATATGGAAATGGTCATATACATAGGGATCGCCAGCATAGTAACCAGCTCTGTGTATCTGCACTCTCTATCTGTATCTGTCTGTCTTGAGCTCAGATCAATGCATACCTCTGCAAGTGGCTAGTGATAGAGCTATTCTGCAAGCCAAAGACATAGACTTACAAAACAAGCCCACTGTCACAAAAGAGCACGTTTATTTAGTCAGTTACTGTTTTCAGTTTCTCACTCTTTCTTCTGTACACTATTTGATGCTCAGTTGAAATTCATATCCCTTCCTTACATCCCTATCCCATCATATTTAAAAACTTATTTCATTTCTTAATAAATTTTATTCTTCCACAGGCTGTTCACAGGAAATAATTTTAACTTTTCTGTCACTGCTTTTTCCTGACTTAATAAAATGACTAACACATGTTTCATGTTAATATGTTTTTTCTTCCTGTCAGGATGATACTGAAATGTCTATGCATTCAGGGTCTTTTTCATGCACTGAGCATTACCATTCATATAAGCATATTGCTAAACAATCCTACTATACAAAACTAAAGCAATAGTATTATTCATTCAACTTATTGTTAAACTTTGACTAGAACATTATCATAACTGTTTCCTGGTTTTGAAATTATTCACCTCTAACTTTATTGAAGGGCACCCTGGTTCTAACATCAGCTATCTGGGTTGTAGCAGTGCAGATAAACAAACTGAGTGTTTAAAGGAGATGGGTTGTCCATGTCCCAGCAAGAGTTATTTAAATCCTTTTCAACAGAAAAAATCTCTGTGCCAGTCAGCTCTGCCATAGACTGGAGCTGTCTGAAAAATCAGATCTTTCTAATCTACTACTAAGCTCAGTAAGTGCTAACCACTGAAGTCTCAACTGAAAAAAAACAAAACCCAAAAACTTCTCCATCCAATCACAAAGATCACAAATCAAAATGAGAAATTCAAAGTTTTATTCTAGATGATAAACTGATTTCTGACTGGGAATGAAGCCTTTGAAAAGCATGCTCCCCTTGCATGTGAGGTTTAGCTGAAAAAGTTTGCTGTTCTGAACAACAGTATTCAACATACATACCAAATTATAGCTAATGAAGGTTTTGTGCTGATGTTTCTGCAAATATGTAAAAGCTGTTAGAGGACTTCAGAACAAAAGATCTTTATAATAGTGGACAAGCCTGAAAAAATAAGAAGAAAAAATCAGTTTTAGAGGAACTAGTAGGTACATGTACCTATGTATGTATGCATATATTTTTTCAAAGAAAAAGCTTGAAATATTTGTTGTTCCATTTCACTATCCTGGAATGCTAAAATGGCAGGACATTTGCTTTAACAACATGCTTCTTTGTAATTACTATGTCACTGTCAGAATCATGCATTTTTTCCTTGTGAACACATTAATTTTAGGGGGAAAAAAAAAAAGGTTATATTATTGTGATTTCAATTAACACCCGTGAATTACAATTTTAGTGGTGTTAAAAATTAACATTTATGTTAAAACATTTTTTCCAGCTGTCAGATTGTATTCCACAAGTAATAGAAGAGTAGAACCACTATTGTTCCTGTATTGTTTTATAAATATAATGCTTGCCTATATTAAGGGTCTAGCATGATGTTGCATCAGTACATCGAAATCACTTTCAGAATCAAATCACTTTCAGAATCAAATGAGCTATATTAGTGCAAAACACTATTAATTACTGTGCCTAATATTCACAGATTGTGAGAAATGCAAACAAAGGCAGAGCTGTTTTACCAGGTAGTCTCTCCTCCTTTCTCCTGGTTACATTTTTCTCATTAAACTAGAAAGGTGAGGTTAGCCTAAATATTGGCCAGGATAGACACCAGACTTGAGTCAAGGGACATTTAGGAAGGAGAGGAAAACTCTAAAACAGGAGAATTGCCCTCACTTGCCAGCTGGATGTTTTCCAGTGTTGCTGGGGGTGTAAATGCCTCTGCTGGGATCCAGAGACTGTTTCCAGAAATTCTCACTGCTCTAACCAGGCTCCGGGATCAGATCTCTACCTGAAACAACAGCGGTTGTGTCAAATTCTCCTGCAGGATTGTTAACAACATAGCTATATACAGTTGTATAGTTATATAATATCAATAATGATATAGTTGCTGTGTTAACCTGGGGTATTAAAAAGTGTTCTGAGGAAAGGCTTTTGTAAAAATTTCAGGTCTGCCTTCTGCTTCGAGCAATACCTTCTGGTGACATCAAGAAACAAGAAGTCATGACGACACCTAAAAGACCTTTTTTTCCTGAATCAGTTCAGGGGTAGCATCCTTAATCTTGAGATGAATTTGTTTTACATTTCATGTTATAAAATTTCAGGTCATATACATGTTATTCATGATATGTCAAAGAGTCGTAAGAAATAAAATACTATCCTCACAATATAGATGCATATAATTTCTGTCAAGATAATATAAAATATTTCCTGCATGATCTAGGCCCTCTTTAAAAGTTGTTATTCAAGCATGTTGAAAGAAATTGGTTTCTGTCTTGGACAATTAAAAATTAAATGGAAGCAAGTAAATTTGTACCTTACAACCATCAACACTTCTAACACTTTTCTAATACAGAATAAACATCATAAGGAAGTAAATCTAGATATAGACATAGAACAACTGACAGTCAGCTAACCATTTCACAATTATGGATAGGGCATTTTAAAGCTGTTGTGGTTTTCAGGACTGGTCTTGACAGTTAGCATGTCAGTTATGTTGAGAAAGACTCTTAATTCATGGTTGTAAAGCTTGATCTTCCTTTGAAAAATCACTCTTCTTGAATACTAATACCTGCAGTGGAAACCATGTAATTACAATGCCTTTTCCCTACTTTATAGTTCTTTAAGTAGTTAGTCTATATAAGTAATCAATCAGAACTTCAAGTCAGTGTTCATATGGACAATTAAAACCTAAAGAAATTGAAAGGATGTGAAAGCATAATTTTAAATCTGTTCTGATAAATATATCACAAATAGATTTAAATTCTAGTAGCAGTCTCTGAGGGTGAATTTTTATGCTTCAGTTAATGCACTCCAGCTTAAGGCAAAGATGATTTTTGCATATGAAGTGGATAATACTTAATGGAAATGGATATGTAAGCATATGTTCCTTCCACATATAGATATCCAATTTTCTTTACAAGACATGCTATGTACACACAAAAAAAAAAAAGATAAAAAGATGCATCAATTCATATGCATTCCTTCATATTACTGTAAGGCTTAATAACTTCTGCCATTAAACTTTATGAATGACAGATCAATAGAATTATTTATTAAAAAAGAAGTTTTTAAATACAAGAATGACAGATTAAACTGTGCACTAAATTTCATTGTTAAATGGACATAGTCCTGTTCTCTGGAAGGGTGCAAAAGATGTTATGCAAAACTAAAAGGTGGGCTTCATTTAACTTCAGACACCTTAAGGACTTAGACAAGCTTATACTAAAGATAAGACAATTTTATTCTACCTTAGTTGTCAATTGAAATAGACAGCTTTAGGATCTCATTTTACCCTAAGGTAGACTCTAGAATAAATCAATAGACTCATTCCTTTGAAGTACCTATGCTCTTCACTGACTAGAAAGGAAGGCTAAGTATGTCTGCTCAAATGTTGATGGCTATGACACCATGAGGAATCTCAGTTTAGGATTCTATTGTGGAAATGTAGGATGATTAAAGGCAAGTGACAATGTATTGCAGAAATAACATCGACTCAAATTACATTTTGGTTTTTTTAAGTCATTGTATCAAACAACATGCCATTGCTCTCCATTTGTTTGTCTGGCATCATATGTTGTATTTATCTGTCATCACAAGAATTTGTCTTTTATACATTTTTTTTTTCTAGAAACCATCCTTTTCAAAGATTACAAGAAGAATTAAAAAAAAGAGAAAAACTAAAGAATTTCCTTAAAAGACTAGTCCTTGATACTTCATTTTACTATGCATGTTATATCTTTAGTATTGACTTTTTATGCTTTTACATTTCTTCCTTACAGAAGTTTTTGAATAGACCTTATACATTGCCTGATCAAAAAATCATCACCAATGAGCTAGTGTAGTGGTAGCTTCATTGTTCTTTCTTCTTTCTTTCACAGGTAGTATAGCTCTTTCTGAGTGTCTTTCAGCAAAATGTCTCTTGACAATATCCTCTGAAACACTTCTAATTCTGTTCTCTTTTGTACAATGCACACTTCCACTAAATGCCTGGAAAACATGCCTTCGGTTCATTACAGACTCCAATCTACTCCATTACCTGAGACACTACATGTTATATTCCATTTATTATCTTCTTACCTTTGTGCTTTTATTGATTAGGGAGAGATAAATAGCATTTCATAACTGTTTTTTTACTTTGAAATACATCTGACATTCATGGCTCATTTTATATCTTCTACTTGTCATACCAAACTCACCTTCTTTCAGCTGACAAGAGATCTTCCCCTAGTCAGCCTCTTGCCTGTTGGGTTTTCATTCTGAGTGATCTTCATGTTTCTAACCCACTTGCTTCACATGCTTCAGCTGGGCTGAACTGATATTTTTAGATACTGACTCAGGCTTCTATCCTTCTCTGCTACGCTCCGTATAACTTCTCTACATTTGTTACAGGTTCAGACATGAGACTGACCACTGTTGAAAGCCTTCTCTATCTCGATGTGAAATTCAGAAAAAACTAAGCTCACTCAGGGCCAACTGAGTGTAGCTCTAGGCAAGAAGAAAGGTATAGCTTTTCCTACAGATTAAAAGAAAAAGACACATAACATTCTTTTTTAAATAATATGGGAGGTTGAGTTTGGTTAGTGAGTTTGGGCTTTTTTTTGACATTTTCAGAACTAATACTCTGGTTTTGTGTGCTGCAAAATGACTAAGATTTAATGCATATACAGTTCACTCAGCTTGATGAATTGATAACATTAGGATGTTTAAATGTAAATGGAATCATCTCCATATCAGCAGAATAAGAGATGCTTTTCAAAGAGCACTTTGGGGTAAAGTATGCTGATGGCTTTTTAAAATATGAGCTGGGCAGTATAATGAAAAGATATAATGAAAATATATAATTTTAATTACATATCTTTAATCACTGGATTCGTGAAAATGCATTGTCAGAAATCTCCCTTGTAACATTAATTATCTAAGTTACCAACTGATGCACAATTAAATGTATTTTGTTTCATCAGGAGTTGAAATAACTATCAACTATAGTTTTACAAGAATGAGAATAAATTGCACAATTCTAATGAATTTCAATAGGATTTGTTCAGTTGACCTCCTTTGTATATCAGTTCATGCTTAAAAATCACAGTCTTTTTAAAAAGACATTAACCCTTGGGAAATTTATGAACTCTTATTATTTTTCTGGATATTTCAATACCAGGAAGGAAGTGAGGGGAGAATAAGGAAGGGGAAAAGGAAGTAAGGATTAATGATAATGGAAATAAGTACATAGCAGCAAACTTTTAGATAATAGATATTTGCCCATGATAAATATTATTCTACTAAAAAAGGAACAACAAACACAGCTAAGGTCAATGACCTAGCACTAGTAACCTTGGTAACATGAAATTATACATGTGGGTATCATAATGAACAGTTTCTCTTATTCTAATACAAAATATGAATAGAAGATCCAGGACTTGAACCAACTTGAACTTTAACTATTAAGAAAGAGATTGAATCAGACTGAAATTAATATATTTTAAAATTCTATTTTAAAATGTGATAGAATTAATACATTCTATTAATATCATTATATGTTTTATAAAAAAAAAAAAATTCAATTAAATGTAAAAGACTTAAAATCTAAAAACTAGGAATTGTTGAAGTTAATTATCTATGACATCAACCCTTTTGATGTGGGATGCAGAAGGATTTATGCATATAGCTTTCCATGTGAACTTATTTTTAGTTCTTCTGGTGGTTCAACCTCTTAGGAAGCCTTCAATTAAAACTTCTGCTCCTTCAGTCTGAATGACTCTTTCTATCTTTCTGTCTCTTTTTCTTGTTCTTACTCTGACCCTGATGGGACTGATGGAGGAAGAAAAAAACTTTTATCCCTTAAAGTTTGAAGATACTGACATAAAGGCCTTTATTTTGTTCCCAAAACAACCCTTCACACATGCCCATATTCAGTACTGATTACTTTAGCTCTCATGTTTCTTCAAAGAATAAAACGAATGAAAACAGAAAAGTATTTTCCATAAAATTACACACATATATAAAATGTTTATAGTTTCAAGAAACTTATTTCTGGATAAAGAATATGTCTTCTATTTTTGTGCCAAAATGGAGTATCAAGAAAATGAATTTGTTTCCAGTCAACCTAAAACATACCTTAGTTTGAAGTCATTCTGTAATGTCTTATAGAAATAAAATATATATTTCATGGTTTCAGCAATTTCAAAAATTTTGATTCTTTTAAAAAGTATCCATTTACCAGTAAAAGGCACATATCCAAATTTAAATTCCAGAAGACAAAAAAAAAATTACAATAAAATATTCCAATGAATGGAAGATTTGTTTAAAAAATAATAAACCAATTATTTTCAAACTCTTTCCTCAAATTTTTTGTAGCCAAAAAAGAGTTCAGAAAATGTAATTTGATTGATTTAGTTCACTTTGAGACATTTGGAGGACTTTGCTGTTTGTTGAAGACATTCACTCAGCTTTCTTCATAATGTCAGCTAAATGAAAATCAATGTTTACCCAATCATTCAAAGATTCTGTACAATAAAGACTACTTTAATCCCTATACTTTATCTTTTTCTCTCCCACTGGAGAGACATCCTTTGCCTCTGAAGGTGAAGGAAAAAAGAAAAAGATAGAAAACATTTAACTTGCTAAATAAGTCTTAGCTTGGAAAAGTCAAAGGTAAGAGTGGAAATATTATGAAGTATGAAGGGAAGGGGTGAAGACAGTTAACAATTGTTACCACTATAGCACTACTGTCATCTTCAAATATTTCTCCTGAAATATTATCTCTACCATCTCAGCTTTCAGATAGAAGGAGGTGATGACAGATACCAGAAATGCATTCATTTATTGTGAGATATGTTCATGTTGTATGTCTAGTCTTGTACATGCCATTTCATTATGGTAAGAAGTGTCATACTTCTCTGCATGCTGAATACACACACAAAAAAAACACCGCCCCACCCCCAAAACTCCCAACAAACAAATCAAAACTGTAATAGAAAAAAAAACCCAAAATCTCAATACTCCCATTTTCCCTTCAAGATAAAATGGATCCTGAAAGTGAGCATGCTTAAACTAAGATTCAAAGAAAAGGAGCCTAACAAACTGGAATTATTTTTTTGCCATGAATATGCAGTGTAAGAGTGTAAGACATTAAAAAGTAAAGAAACAAAAGTAAAGTTAACAATACATCCTTAAAATTTTCTATTTTTGCTTAACTTGCAAAGATGCTGTATATCAGTAAGGCTTTAGATGGTTAATAGCTACGTAGTCTCCTACTTTGTATGATAGCTTTCATTATTTAAAAGAGGTCCAAATGTATGTTTTCTGTCTGAGATATGTTATGTTAGACTTCTCTGGTGCAATTTGTAATACCTTATTAAAATCTGTCTTGCAATGGTAGTCAATTTAAAAAGTGATGATATTTTTAATGCTTCTCTAACAAAATAACTTTTGATATTAAGTAATAAGAATGAATTTAATGTCAGTAAACCAGAAAGATCACTAAAGATGTTTTCCTTCTGATGGATCTTGGAGAAGGCATGGAGGACAGAGGGACAGTGGTGTACAGGGAAAAAATACTACATATTATTATCAAGGCTTCATTTTGATAGATGAGTAGGAGCTATGTGAACGACTTTATTCCTCATAAGATTCACAGATTCTTTTTCAGTAATTGCTCATTGTCTTTAAAAGCCTTATAATCAAAATATCAAAAGATCATTTTAAAATGCATTTGAGATTGTTTTGGAAGGCTGCCAGTACTCTGGCATGATGAAGCTGAGTTTTGTATTGTCCGAGCAGACAGACAGTGCTGCAACAGAGATGACACGGTGAAGAGAGGAATATTAGAATGTAAAGAAATTGGTGCTTATTCTGCATAGGCAAAGAAGAATGGAACAGTAGATAGAAAATATTCAGGTTTACATTGCCCTGGTAGGGTTTTAGTAAAGTGGACGGAAGACCAGCTTGGAGGACATCTCACAGGCTGAGATATTTCTGTCACTAGAACTTCCTTGAATCTGGAACATAAAACAGGAGGATTAAGTCTATGAACTCATTAGAGTGAAAAAAAGAAAGGATATATGGCAATATAATAGAGAGAAGGGAAAGAATGAGACTAAATGAAAGGATACAATTGTAGTATCCAATTACATGGTCCTTGGGAATCAAAGACTGCAGATTTCGTTGGTCCCAGATGCACACACTTCAGCTTCTATCTGCTTTTGAGTTGTAGGTGGAAAATGGAAGGTGTCTTAGATCTTAATCAGTATTAGCATCAGTATGACAGGCTATTTTTTTTGCTTGACACTTCTGCTAATTCCTAGACTTGATAATAGCTTTCTTCCCCTATGACACAGAACACTTTTAAAATGATTGACATTAAATGTTATTATACTGTTAGTGGACTCAGAATTAATTTTAATCAAATGCTGTAGAAATGCCTTAGTTTTGTTTCAAATATGTTGCTACAGATTTCAGTGATATACCAAAATTGTAATTTATCATTTACTGCATATGCCAATTGAGACATTAATATTTGATATCTTTATATCAAACATAAAAATTAGTATCAGATCTGAAACAGTACTTCTTACAAATGTTAAATAAAGTATTTAAGGACTAACAAAAAAAAAAAAAAATTCCTATCTTTGATATGAAATATACTGCAAGTCAAAAAATGATCTGCCTCAGGGAATGAAATAATGACTATTTAAATCTCTTCTGGATTCACTGGGTCAAATTTTTCACTGTAGTTAAATGATGTTAAATGCAGGGTCAGCCAGCAACAGTTGCTTTATTTTTTCTTTTGTTTCAAATCATCTGAGATATGGACCAACCGTTCATGAAACTGTTCCAGCAGTAGGGGATCAGCAGAATGATTAACATGTGGCTTATTTTGGCTACATCTACTGTATAGATTCAGCAAAGAACACTACACATGATTTGCCTGTGCTATATTCATACATCATTTATCCTTATAAGAACCTGGTAGGGAAGGTAATTGTGATTCATTTTATGAGTACCTTCTATCTTCTCTTTTCTTCTCTATATTTGATATAGATTTGTGATCTGGGGATTCAAAAATTTCCACTGATTCCTTCCATTTAATTTGTCCGTCTTTGCCCTACCTTTGGGTTAGGTTCTTGAATATATTTGAAGAAAAATGCAAATCTTAAAGGTAATAGACTGAACTTTCACAGTTTGTCCAGCTTGTGCTCACCTTTCCCAGAACATCATTTTAGTCTTTCCCCATTTTTTCTACTCCAGTCTCCTTTGCTTGTGAATAGAAGGTTGGCCAAGCTGTTGCCTTGCAATTATTGATGTGTCTCATAATGCAAGGAACTGTTGGAAAAATCTTAGTTCTTAATCTTCCCTCTTATGTTTTGTAGGACAAAGAGGATTAACCTTGCCTTCAATATGTAGAGGCAGGGATTTGTTCATAATATTCTACACCATTATCTGATGTCCTTTATATAAATGATATATTTTGGAACTCAATTCCCTAAAATTATTCACCTGGCCTTTCATTCAGTTGGTGATGTGACTCTTGTAAACCATACTGTTTAAAAGAATCATGAATCTTCAAAGAGTAGACATTGAAAAGTAGCTCTAGAGTCACAGAAGCTGCAGTAAATCTCTCCCGTTCAGTCCTTCCATGTATGAGAATTTGTCAATATGTAAAATAGTTTCTCTTAATGGTTAGAACCAAGCTCAACTGTTCCTCATGTTGCAGAGAAACACAGATCTGAATTACTTTTGCTTGAATATGAATTTCTAATGAGGTTTAATACCATATGGTTAGACTAAAATATTATTTCTAGTTTTACCTGTTAAGTATTATCTGACAATTATTTTCTCAAAGAGTTCTGTCCTGCTAAATGTAGTAGTATTCTCTGCCTAGCTATTGACAGTCACTTATTTTGCCCTATAATCATATTTTAAAATTAGTCATGTTAACCATAGTTAAAAACAAAGATTGTAATAAAACGTTGGTGGGCTTTTAGAGAATCCTTCTCCAGTAATATTTGTGTTTAAGCCACTTTGACATATAACTGAAGGGCAAACATAACATGTTTGTTCATTTTATTTAAATAAAAAGTTTTCTGGTGGGAAAGTATCTGAGCAACAAGTCTGAAAGTTAATTAGGCAAGTCTGTAGCAAAACATTTGGAGAATCTTAAAAACAATCCCTCTCTGTCATTTAGAAGATTGAATAAGAGCAGAGGGAATTTGTGGATTGTTGTCAAACTTTCAAAGTAGCATATCAGAACATTTTTAAGTCTTCTGACATTTGAAACTTTTAAGACCTATCCACCAGGGTTACTTGCTGTGGTAAGGAATACATTAACCAGAATAATCCTTAAAATAAATTATGATAGTCGGGTGGATTTGATTATAGTGACTGAATTAAAATAATTAATTCAAAGAAAATTTGTACTCCAGAATGCCAAGACAAAACTCACTATATTTTATGCAGCAAAACTGAGTTTGCATAAATACAGCCCAACTTTACTTAAGTAGAAAGTGAGGGAATTCATGGAGAAAAACTATGGTTTAAAATAATTTATTTTATTTTTTTTCAGTTGATTGATCAAAGACCTGATGATATTTAGATCGCCTAAGTGGCTGTGGACTCCCTAGTGATGACCCAGATACTGAAATGCTAAATGTGTGGACATTTCTGTTTCACACACCCAAACAAGCTGAATATTTGTCTAGAATACAGCATATATATTAGGAAAAAATTATGCTGTCCTGATCACTTTCAGCTATTTTGCCCTGCATTTCCTGTGCCTTCTTTTTAGGCTGTGATTATCTTGGGAAAGGAACAGTCTAAACTTAATTGAGTTTAGACCATTTCTAACAACGAAACAGGCTAGATATTCTGAAACTTAGGGAATAAGTGGTTTTCTAAAGAACAGAGTATTATTTGGGAAATATCAGAAATAAAGTGTTAAGGCTAAACCATATTTTCATACACAGAATCCATCCATCATGTAGCCTCATCCCCTTTACAAGCACTGGTCCTTGAAAAGAACACTGATGAACCATATTCTCAAATACCCACACTGAGTGAAAAAGTGTCCATTGCCATTAGTTTCACTTGTGCTGCAGAGAGACAAGGGACGGATATCCAGGGAAGGATAGAGGAATGAACTATGTTTTATGTCAGAGAAAATGCCCAGTTCAATAAAATTTACCTTGTACTACCCATCCATATGTATAACCTTCAATACTGCTGAATTAATTTTTTTTTTTGACAGATAACCTGTAGGTTACTCACATGGAACTATGGTACTTACAAGGGTAATTCATTTTGCAAACATAAAACTTCTTAGTAAAATCCAGCTACCGCTGTGATTTTTAGTACTCTGCAAGTTCATATAGTAACACTTCAGTTTGCAGCAGCCTAGTAAAAAAAGCTAAGAAACTCTAATATTGGAATATCATCTCATGAGATTAATATCCCATTAATTTGGGGGCACATTCTGCTTCAGATTGTGTGGAAACTCATAGAGGCTTCAAACCTGAATGCATGCTATTGCTCAACTTGGCTTGAGGCATGGGGCCACACATTGAATTTGAAAGCAGGGACAAAAAGACACTGGGCTTCTGAAGCAGAAGAAAGATTTTGGTCAAGCAACTTATAGTTACATCCAAAGTAAGCTCCGGGAACTTAATAGTTCAGGGGTCTTACAATATTTGTAGAGGTAAAATTTCTGGGTCCATATGGTTCCAGGTTTGGCTGATCTTTAAGAGTGAATTTACAAGATTGTTTTGTTAGATTTCTTTTATAGTAAGAGGAAGGACTAGTCTTTAGGAAGTAATTCAAAAGGTAATTCCTGTTTTGTCATGATGATAGAATCATAGAATCATTAGGGTTGGAAAGGACCTCTAGGATCGAGTCCAACCTTCATCCTAACATCTCTCTATCCATTAGACCACGTCTATCTATCCATGGACCAGCTCCAGCACCTCAATGTCCTTCTTGTACTGTGGTGCCCAAAACTGGACACAGTACTCAAGATGTGGTCTCACGAGTGCCAAGTAGAGGGGCATGATCAACTCCCTACTCCTGATGGTCACACCATTTCTGATACAGGTCAGGATGCCACCGGTCTTCTTGCCCACCTGTGCACACTGCTGGCTCATGTTCAGCTGGCCATCCACCAGCCCCCCCAGGTCACTTTCCACCAGGCAGCTTTCCAGCCACTCCTCCCTAAGCCTGGGGTTGTTGTGACTGAAGTGCATGACCTGGCACTTGTCCTTGCTAAGCCTGACCCCCCTGACCTCAGACCATCACTCCAGCCTGTCCAAATCCCTCTGCAGAGCCTTCCTAACCTCAAGCAGATCGACACTCCCACTGAATTTCGTGTCATCTGCAAATTTACTGAGGACGCATCTGATCCCCTCATCCAGGTCATTGATAAAGATAATAACAAGACTGGTCCCAAAACTCAGACCTGAGGGACACCACTTGTGACTGATTACCAACTGGACTTAACTCCATTTACCACCCCTCCCTGGGTCTGGCTGTCCAGACAGTTTCTAACCTAGTGAAGAGTCCGCCTGTCCAAGCCATGAGCTTCCAGCTTCTCCAGCAGAATGCTGTGGGAAATGGTATCAAACGCCTTACGGAAGTGCAGGTAGACAACATCCACTGCTCTTCCCTCATCCACTAGGCAGGTCATCTGATCATAGAAGGAGATCAGGCTGGTTAAACCCTCTAACATTTAATGGTAGGAACCAAAGTTAAACCAGCAGGCTGAGATCAAAGTTAGCATAGAAGGCTAAGGAATGAGAAGATCCTGTTCTGGGTGCTTGACATTCAAGGTGGGGCTTGACAGAGCTCTGAGCAGCCTGCTCTAGTCGAGGATGTCTAAAGGATGTCCCTGTTCTCAGCAGAGGGGTTGGACTAGGTGACCTTTAGAGGTCCCTTCCAACCCAGATATTCCTATGTTTCTAAATCCAGATCCTGGCTATCAGCCCCTTGTAGATGTTCTGCATGTACCAGTGGCTCTAGTCATCTGTGTTCAGATAAACTTAACTCCAGCTCTGAGGAAACTAGCTAGCCTGTCTTTGGAGAACTGAACTCTAATGGCCATAAAGGAATAGAAAAGCTAATGAAAGGCTTAGCATGCATCCTGTTCAGATTTTCTGTGCTTGTTTGTACACAGTCATGGATATGAGAATTACACAGGCTTGTGTTTCTCTTAAAACTTCAACTATTAAACTAGAAATTAGAACCTGGGATTCAGTCTCTGAAATGTCTTTCCAGAAACCTTTGTATTACGTGTTGGTAAAAAAAAAAATAATTTCTTTAATTTAGACCTGAAATTTTTAAATCTATCCCAAATAAAGCATTGCATTTTTATTTCCAGACATTTTTTTCCAGATCTTGTAAAAAAAACCCCAATCTTTAACTGCTTAGCTTATATTTGCTTCAGTAGCAAAGAGGCAGACCTGGCAGTCTTCAAAAAAATAGAAAGATTTACGATTTTTTTGAAGGCTTTCAAGTGTTATATAAAGTGCTTGGTAGATTAAATGGCTTTCTTGATTCATACGCTGAGAGTAAGAGACTTCATGCACAAGCTGCTGTGCTATGAATTGATATGACCTAGTTGTACTGACACATTCTCCTACAGATCAGAACTTGCTCTTTGTGTCTTCCTTATGGACTGAACCTCAGTAAAACTCATCTGGAACTGGTGTCTCTGCCCATCTCTGAATCTCGAAAACTAAATGAGCACTTGTGTCGACTCCCAAAATACACTGTCTTCATTAACCATGTCTTGGAGAACTGAAGGTAAATCTTTGAGAATCACAGTTGTGAGTGCAGTGTTTGAATGACTAACAGTCTTTGCTATTGAGATGACTGTAAAATAAATTGACTTACACTGGAACTCTGTCTATTACAACTTCATCTATATAAAATGAAGCAAAAGGCAACCATCTGATCATTTAAATGATTGTGTGACGGTAGATGATATTGAATAGATGGTGCTGAGGGGCAGCAGAGAGGCATGCCTGTAGGGAATAGGTGTTAGGAATTCTTAGAATNCAGGATACCATTGGCCTTCTTGGCCACCTGGGCACACTGCTGGCTCATGTTCAGCTTCCTGTCTATCCAGACTCCCAGGTCCCTTTCTGCCTGGCTGCTCTCCAACCACTCTGTCCCCAGTCTGTAGCGCTGCATGGGGTTGCTGTGGCCAAAGTGCATGACCCGGCACTTGGCCTTGTTGAAGCTCATCCCATTGGAGTCAGCCCATCTCTCCAGTCTGTCCAGGTCTCTCTGCAGAATCCTCCTGCACTACAGCTGATCAACACTTGTCCCCAGCTTGGTGTCATCAGCAAACTTGCTGATGATGGACTCAACCCATCAACTTCTCTTTTACAAGCTTTTTCTGTGAGTTTCTCCAGAGTTTCTTTTGGAAAGGATTCAGAAGAGGGATAGTTCAGTCTTTGTCCATAAACATGGCACTGTGTAGGTTTCCTATGAGGCTCACTCAGGTTGGACATATGGTAGCTATATCACCTTCTCACCCTTTGCTGAGAGGTGGAGAAAAGCAGTATAAATGTTTTCACTTTCTTATTGCAAGTATCAGTAAGGGCTCCACAGAGAGACAAGAATGTCAGCAAGGCCTCCCTGTACTTAAAACTATTACTTAAATAAAGTCAAGTGGATCTGCACCACTGTTCTCTTTCAGACACTCTTCCATAATCAGGAATGTGTTACTACTGTGACACTGAAGAGACTCTCAAAGCTTTGAAACTTTGCAGTGGCATCTTATGAGAAACAGCCAGTGCTGATGCTACTTCTCAGCAGTAATTATACTGTCTGCAAATTCAGACAGATCGTGCTGCATGAGGTACAGTTGGACTGAATTTTCATACTTTATTACTAAAATTAAAACAATAATTTTTGCTTTAAACTAAATATTTTAGCTCTTAATATAGCACTGTACACCAGGAGCCTAGGTATGGATGTATCTTGCCTAAACCTTTACTTGGTCACTTCTTCATGAGGTTTTCCTTCAACTGGAAAGGAACTGTGAAAACAAAACTGTCAAAGGTCACAGTATTCTGGGGCTGGATGATGCTTCAAGCCTGTTGGTGGACCAAAATGCTCACAAAACACCAAATACTTCACATCCTGCTCCTCATCTCTGTTACTGCTAGCTGAAAACAGCATCAAAATTTCTGTCAAGTTATTGTATATGCCTTATCCTTTTTTAAGACTGTTGAACACATTCCACTCACAAGTAGTATCTACTTCAACACCTTCTTACTACTAGATCTTCTTGAAGTATTTTGCAATTAATAAATTTGTAACTCCATCTCAGATAATAATTTATATTACAAAAAACATCTTAAAATATAAACATAAAGTTGACTTGTCTGAATGTATTGTGATACAGAATGAAACATGATATTTACCATTGCCCTATTTGTCTTTTTGTAATTCTGCTTCCTGCTGGTTTTCAGATAGCTTTTGCATCCTTGTAATTGCCAACCAGAAATCGAAAATATATACATGTGGATATCACAGACATAAGAAAACAAATACATTAAAATCCAAGCAATGTTTATTGCATATTTCTTACTTTTCCTAGTATATTGCTTAAAAAGAAGTATTTATACTTTAGGCATATTTACACAAAAATAAACATGTTTATGCACGTCTAAACATACACGTCCTCTTGCAACAATTTTAAGAGGCATTATAAGACCACAAGCTTTGGGAAAAGAAATAATCCCATCAAAGAAATCTGCATAAACAGCACTTCTTTTTGTTTCTGATAAATTCACATGGTCTTGAAAAAGCAACTGGATAACTAATGTGACTTGTTTTCCAGTTTTTGATGATGCTAATACAGTTGCTTCTTGAATAAAAAATTGTTTTATTTTCATTCTTAGTTTTGGTTTGGGGTTTGGTTTTGTTGATTTTTTTTTTAATGTGTGTGTGTTTGTTGGTTTTGTTTTGTTTTTTTCTTTTCCACTGAATTACTAACTGAGGCATATTATGGAACTGACAGGACCACCACCTGCAAAATAAAGGTAATAAAAATAAAGGAAAGTGAAATAAAGCTATTCCTACCTTCTCTTTTGTTCTTTTTATCTCATCGGAAACAAGCAGTATTGTATAGAGTACTGGTGAGTGGTTTGCCATAGCTCTAGGAAAACCTTTCAGCTTGCATGACACACCATAGGTTTATCTTTGCTTTCACTCATTAGAAACACCTCTTCCACAGCTCATTTTATTTGCTTGGTATTTAGCAATAAATTTAGTCCCAACGCAATGTTAAGCTCAGGTTTCCAGTCTCAAAGCATACAAAAAGTGCTCACTTGTTCTGAAAGAAATTTCTGAAGCTAAAGAAAAATTATTGGAGTGCAGTGTCAACCTCATTCCTGTGCCTGATCTCATATTGAACATTATCTGTCCTCCTTTAGAGCAACTTCTAACATAAAGCAGAAGTCTGCTTACTAAATGTCTGTACTCAATCTGTAAAAGGGAGTATTTTTGTCCCTAAAATCAGGAAGTTATCATCCCAAAATGCCATAGAAGTGTAAGAATAAAAAAAAGTAAATAAGACATGGGTTAATTTATCCTGCATAGTAGCCAGTAATAGAGATTTATCAAGTGTTCAGGATGGAATCAAAGTTGCTCTTCCCTAGAATAATACTTTGAAGAGACTCGAGATAGAGCGCTGCCTACTGTCAGTCAAGGATTCATTCCAGATGAGCCTTATTGTCAGAGAAAGATAAAATTTTATCTTCATGCATGGTAAACTTAAATTAAGGTGCCTAAAACCACAAAATGAATTCACATCTAGGCATCACCTTTGTGACAGTTTAAGCAGCTAAGCTCAGTAATGACATTGTAAATGCATCATCTTCAGAGCAATCTAATTCTTATATTCCCTTTCCAGCCATTTATTATGGTGTTCATGCATTTTACATATCTGTATATTCTGCTCAAACCATATTTTTCTTCTAGTCCTTCAAAGGACATTTTAGACTTGTGTTGCTGTTGTGGTTTATGTTCTTGCTTTGGTCCCTTAAGTTTAAATGCTCCTCTTGTGTGTTGGTAGGGTATTACAAACCTAGACAATAAAATGGAAACCACAAATACTGTAAAATTCAACTAGTTTTAATATTTAACTCCCTACATAAAGCTTTTTTTTTGTTGTTGACTATAACAAGCTTTTCCAGTCTTACTACTTCTTTAAATTCTTAAGCCAAATTATTTGGAAAGTGGGATTTCTGCTTCATGAAAGAAATGAACCTTTTCTAACTTACGCAACAGAAAAAGTCACTTAGTGTTCAAATTCATCTAAGGTAGAAAGTTCATGCCTACATTCCAATAGTTCTGCGGGATATGTTGGGCTAAAACACTGTACTCTTTCATAGGAAATGGTGTCTTTAAGGACAAGGCTGAAGACTTGAAGTCAGGCATAAATGCTCAGTAAACGTTAATTGTTTTACATGGTTTGGAACATGCTTAATACATAATTTTCATTATTGCTGTTTTAGACATTTCTTTTCATTCTCCTACTCACTTTCCTAATGTAATTAACATTAAGAAGATGTTTGTCAAGGATACAATTTTAAGGACACCTTCTGCCAAAGAGGCCTCATTAAGGGCTTTTGAAATACAGAGTACTAATAAAAGACTCTCATGCCAAGACATTTAGTTAAGGACTCACATAGCTTAGGGTGTCTCCATTTAAGATAGTAATGCTAATGATGCAGGCAGGCTCATTTAAGGAAGTATCATTTCAGTGCGTTCTGGTGAACTCAGTTATGAGACCCAACGAAATAATTCACAGGGACAAATGTAACTCAGAATAACCTAATAGAAATATTTATTCTTTCTTTTTCAATAAATGCATCACTGAGAAAATAAAGGAATAACATCAATACAATGGAAAAGTATGCAAGTGTAGAGTATCTGTTTGGAGTCCTGTTTAACTCTGCTTTCAAGCTAATGAAGACTGATTTAATAGAGCTATATTTCATGGCCACAAAACTAGTCTGTTAGCACTGCCTGTATGTAGCATTTCAAGCCTAAACAGACCATGCGTCCCCATGACAGAGCAGTGCCTCAATGGGACACACATGGTATGTTTTTCTGGTAACTGTATTCTTGATCCAGTCCTGTTGATTTTACATCTGGTCACTAGAACCACTGAAAAGTAGAGCTGTATGCCTATGAGGTTAAGCAAAAGGTAAATGAGGATTTTGAGGATACTAATGCTGCATAAATACAAGAGAGCCAAATCTAAATGCCATCTAATGTATTTCAGCCTTCCTTATCATCCTCTGGTCAGCTCTCCAGCACCTCTGTGACTATATTAAATCCTGTGTCACTGCACACTTATTCTTTCTTTAACCTCTTTTCCAGGTGTTCACTATCAGAGGTAGGGCACTGTCAAGGACGGGAAAATAGAACAGATGGATCCTTTATCTGAGGGCATGGCTATCTCCTTCTATTTTCTTATATTAGTAGTCTTTTCTACCTGTGCAACTCAGGCAATTATAGCCATGGCTTCTTTTTATATAATGATCTCTGTTAAAGAGGCTGTGACTACAGATAGTTACCTCAGATGGGGACATTCCTTACACACAGAGAAAAAAAGAAACAGTGTTAAATACAATTCAGTTGTATCTAATTGATAATGCTGATGAGTGGTAAGCTTAACCAAACTTTTTGTTTGTTTTAAATATTTATTTAATTTATATAACACCTCAAGAACATTCTTCATTATACCTCAATGTTCTTTCAAGGTTTTTTAATTTATCACTGAATGTAGTATCTAGGTACTACAGAGTCTTCAAAAAATGTACTCATTCCGCATAAAATGGAAAAACTTCCTGTGGACTGAAATAGAAGAGAGCATGAGATGAAAGTTTTACTCTGGCATGACTAATAGACAGGAAACACTCAGCAAAAAACAGTGCTTTCTGAGAGGCTTGTCTAAACATTTATCTCATCATTGCACATAATGACGCCACCCAGCTTCACAGGCATTATTTTAACTGCTTCTTGTACTGTCAGGTATCAGGTGTCAGTTATCCACAGTTGTAGTTAAAATATTTTCCTCTTTTTTAATGAGGTCAAAGCCAGGTCTGTTCTGTACTGTCAGAAAATTAATCCAGTATTTAAATACATTTTCTTCAATAATAAAGTGTTCTTGCCAGTGATGAAATACCCTGCAATATTTTGATTCTGTTTCTGGGCACTCTTATCTGGCCCACTATCTGTTCTTTGCCTCTTTCCAACTCTTCTCATTCCAACTAAATGTCCCAGTCAAGGGACATTTGAGCAATTGAGGGAAAGGGAGTAGAAGTCTGAGAAGTGGGTGTGCACTGAAAGCACATACCTAAATGTTAAAGCTTGTATGAATCTCTTTCTAAAGTATAACAGTCCCTGACTACAATCATATTTCTGAATCTGTAATGTATTGTTATCTGTGGAAGCAAGAGTTCTCTGCCATTCTTAATCAAGCAGCAGGGGTCAAATTGAAACTAACATATGCTTGGACTGAATGGTCATGACTCAGTAATGTCTCTTACTTTTTTTCCAGAAGGGCAGAAAGTTCAGGAGAAGTCAGAAATGTTAATGTTCCTTGCTGCCCCACATCAGTCATAATACAGTCTTCTTGATCATTAGCAGAAGAGTCAAACAGATTCCCGTATTAACTCAGGGCAATAAACATGCAAATTCAAGATTTAGAGCTACAGAAGTTTTCAAAAAGAGGTTTGGCTTCTAGCTCTGGAAACATTTGGGGTTTTGTCATCCCAAATTTTCACAGGCAATTTGTGAATTATGTGTGTTTATCATTGTTCAGTTGTGGTATTACATACAGGGCACTGTATTAATTCTCACAATATTAGCTGGCCATTTAGAGCTGAATATGTCAATCTATCATATCATCCTAATAAATACAGAAACTCATTATCTGCTGATTTATCATGATGCTCAGAGTTGTTCTATAGCTTATGGCAATTTACTTACCAAATAAAATATGCATATTGTTTTCAATTTCTTTGTGCTCCTACGAGAGTGGTAAAACTATTTTGGGTAATACGTTAGTAACAATAACAGAGTTAGAGCTGGAGGGTTTCTAGAGTTTCTGGAGAGATGTATTTTAGCTTGAACCACAACAATCGCCTGTGGCATAAATGTACTAATGTGACATTTACATACTGTGTGGGTCATGTAAAAACCCTCCAAACTACCAAAACATTTATATTTGAATAAACTGACAAAAAGCACATAGAAAGGTACAAACCTTTGCATTTAAATATCTAGTTTCTGAATTATTAATTTTCTACTTTAATTGCTATGTTTCTGTAGAAAAGTGTGTCAGTAGCACCATCTAACCCAAGCCTTCTGAACAGCTTGACCACTGATTTTAACCATGCTTTCCTAGGACCAACACAGTCTCACTGTGCCTTGAGCCAAGCCATATGTTTCGGGGAAGGGTTGTTCAGTGATTTTTTTTGGTCCAAATTTATCTTTCTTCCCTCAACTCTCTTAATGCATTGTGCATGGCTTGGTTTTGGTTTTTTTTTGTGGTGAAGGGGATCACTTATGGCTTCATTTACCAGCTCTTCTCCTATAGTTGCTGGCTTTAATTTGATCTGCTTGCTTTCCTCAAGGCATTGTGCTCACAGGGAGCATGCATCAACTGAAACTCTTTCCTTAACTGACTTAAAATACAGTCACTTCTGTACCAAAGACTCTGCCCTCTCTCATCTGCTGCCATCTCCAGGACATAGTCAGAGATCTCCTTGACATAAACAAACTACTGTGGGCAATTTAATCTCCCATCCTAGCTACAGTACAGATGGACACAATCTGAAAGTTGCAAAAAGAAATGCTACTCTTTTGCTGTAGGTCTGATGATTCCATATGAGTACTTCTGGCTCTGTTGAAGTGGCTGGAAAGCAGAAGGAGTGTCAGTTTCTGTTCTCTAAATCTGCTTTCCAGCTTGTTGGCCTCTACTGTGTGTACTGATGCACAAGGATATACCTACTCAGGTGCTTTGTTGAGCTTAATGAGGTTTCTGTCAGCCTATCTCTTTTAGTCCCTCTGAATGGTAGCAGAATTATTTGGTCTCTCAGCCCCTCCTCCCAAGTTTTTATCATTGCACTTCTGAGAGCGCAGTCTGTCTCATTAACATTAATAACTTAAGTTAATAAAGAACTTAAACAGTACTTGCCCCAGTATGAACATTTAGTTACACAAGCAGTGACTGACTTATCAGGTTGGTCAGACCCGACTTCCCAATCAGTTCATGCTGACTCCTCACAGTTACCTTGGTGACTTGGTGACCAAACCTTCTTAATATTTTTGGAAATGGCTTCCAGAATTATTTACCTCATCACCTTCAAAGAGATCAATGTGATGATGATCAGCCTGTAGTTCCCTGAATCCATTTTCTTGCCCTTCTTGAAGACAGAAACTTCAAGCCCTCAGGAAACTCCTTTGACTTCTATGAACTTTCAAAGACAATTGAGAGTAACTGAGAAGTGGCATTGGCCAGCTTTCTCAGTACTCATCATAGATGTATCCTATCAAGACAAAAGACACAATCAGAATGTAAAGGAGTAGCTTTCTGAAGGTGTATAAAGCATTTGGTGTTAGAAAAAATGCTGGAAATCACAACAAAATGTGTTTTAAAAGCAGGTGTTTAATGCAATCACAGTTATTAATGCCAAAATAAGAGATATCATGCCATATTGCTTCATAAAAATAATATTTTACCTTAAAAATTATTCCTATCTTATACATAAATAAATTATGTTTATACCACAATGACTGAAGTTTGGAATTTCATGTTAGAGAAGACTGAATCTGGCTTCTTGGTGAGAGGTCTCTGATAGCACTGATATTGCAAGCAGTGTGTGAACTTCTGATAATTTTTCTGGTAAAATATAACACTTGGCTTTTGACCCAGAAGTGCCAAGGTGATTTTGATTTCCTAAAAGAAATTCTTTCTTCACAGACTGTACTGTCGTAATTCAGATCACTGTCAGTTATCAGGTAGGAGCATTTGAAAAGAAGTGACTGGGGAAGAGAAGAGACCAAAATGGTAGTTGATACTGATTTGTTCCTTTCAAGTGCACTGAAGACATGTGTGTGAACTCCATATCTGTATTTCTCCCTACTGTGGGTGTCCTGAACTTCCTGCAACCATATAGGAGATACAAATTCTTTTATTCTCTGCATGAACCACTACCCAGAATCAGTATCTGAAATAGAATGAATCACCTTGACATTGGTAGTACAATTCTAATATTGTTTAGTCAATCTACTGTCATTCACTATCATTGGGCATTGTCAACTTTTCCCAGTTAAATAAAAGTCTTAATATCATGGGTCTCAATGGACTGAAATATATCATTAACATAACTTATATGTGTTTGGCATCTTACAAGCACAGAGCAAGCAGAGCTTTCTGCCGCCTGGGTGATGGAGGTCAGTGATCTAGCACATAGGATGCTTTGCAGGTCTTGGAGAAGACAGGTATAATCCAGTGATACATAAAGGATTTTGTGGGGTCTTTAGCATCTGCACATGGTCAATAGGATCTAACATAGAAAAACAGAAAAAAAAAAGTATCGTCCCTGAATTACCTTAGTAGATTAACATATTTAAAATAGTGTCTCAAATACTATTCTTTCATACATCTGGGAGTAATTCTCTTCTTCCTTGCAGCACTACACTCTAAGGCAGAATGAATGCCACTGAATTTGGCGATTTAATGCTAGAGCAAAAGTGGCATAAAAAATATAAAATTCTGCCTAGGGTGATATTGGTCTTGAGACTGTCCAATGAAAGCACTGTTGGGTTCTTAATAGAAATACCTGGATTATCTATGTACCCCGCAGCTTGGATATTTTCTAATTAATTATTTTCTTTGTCATTAAATGGCATCAACTATCCTAGTACTGAAATGGCCTTGATAAAGCCTTAATAAATGTAGAGTTGTACACTAATGTTACAGCAGCCAACAAAAGAAAAAAAACTGTTTGTGGAAGCTACTCTCCTTACTGCTGGGCAAAGATATATTTCACCAAATTACTCTACTCAGCCCTTCTTTCACTTGGATGAAACATATGGCTGTTAGTTTCTTTTGTTTCTTTCTACCATGTGGAGAGAGAATAATTTTCACTTTTTTGAACTTCTTTCTGCTTAATATTTCAAATACTCAGCCTATCTATGAATCATTCTCCTCCAGCGTCCCAAGAAAAGAGTTAAATCTGCTTGATGCCAAGATCTGTTTAAGTGACATACATCTTTTGAAAATAATGGCAATGCTTCCTAAAATTATTGCTTCTAAGAATATGACAACTGACAGCCTGGTAATACTTGTCTACAGGTAAGAATGACACCACAACATCCACAACATTGGAAATATGTTGACTGAAACTCAGCAGTTCATACACAGTGGAAAAACCACTAGTCTAGCTGAGAAAAAGTTATACGTTTCTATATAACATTGCTTTTACATGCAATGTGTGGTGGTTTGCTTGCAGAATAATTATTCTGACTTTATAAACTACATGCAACTGTCATTTATTAATATCAGATCACCTTATATTCCATGACAATTGCTTTTGACTTATTGTCTTGTTCTCTGATGAATGCCATCTCATTTAATAAGACAGTATCACCTTATTAGAATGCAGCTAGGAAAGTGTCACTATGGCCAGGGTACTCCTAAAATAGTGGAGACAAATTAATATTGTCAAACCCAGGAGAGAGTTTATAAATTCCCCTTTAAGCTGCCTTTTTGTCTTTCAAGGACAATTTACCCCCTGCAGATTCAGCTGATGCTTTAAATACCTCACACTGTCATTCTGTAAAGTGTTTTAAAATGCTTTTTAAACCCGTATATGTATATTGCTGCTTCTTTATATATAAAAGAAAAAAAAAAAGTAACTGTGAGTTTTGTTATTATGTCTAGCCAATAAATATAGATGTAAACAGCATTGTGAAGGAAAGAAAATAATTTAAGGTAAATGTAGAGTACAATAGTTGCATTTAGCTGACACATAGTTGAATTAGTCACTATTCAGGTTCAGTTTCACTGCCAATAATTTTTCTGAAAGTAGCAGTCTTATAATATTGAATATTTATTTCATTCCAGACTCAATTATTTTCAAATTCAACATGTTCTTTGCATTTCAAATAATACTGATTTATTGAGGTTATGAATTCAATTACATTTATGTGTACTGGTCTTCATCATGCTCCCATTTTCTCCTGGTCTTACTCCCATTTATGTGTTTCTTTGACTTTTCACCTTTGTTGGCCTCTTACTGCTCTGTTATTTGAACTGCAAACCAGTCAGTCTTAAAAATATTCACCATTAAGACTATTTCCTTGAGTCCTTAGGACTAGAAGGACATCAACCTAGTGGATTTGGTTCAGAGGAGACAGAAAAATCATCAAAGGGCTGGAGCACCTCTCCTATGAGGACAGTTCGAGAGAGCTGGGGTTGTTCAGCCTGGAGAAGAGAAGGCTCTGGGCAGACCATATTGCAACTTTTCAGTACTTAAAGGGGACCTGTAAGAAAGATGGGAACAGTCTCTTTAGCAGGTCCTTTTTCAACAAGACAAGGGATACGGGTTTTAAATTTAAAAAGGGTAGATTCAGACTAGATAGAAAGGAAGAAATTTACTACAATGAGGGTGGTGAAACACTGGAACACATTTCCCAAAGAGGTGGTAGATGCCCCATCTCTGGAAATATTAAAAGTCTAAAAATCAGAATTTAGTTTTAACTGCTTAGCTATGAAGAGAAGAAAGTATTCATAGCACTGTGTTAAGTTCACATATTTAAGAATATTGGCTAAAGGATTATTTTGACATGAAGACAGGGGAATAAATCATTCACTTCCCTACAGTTTAAGTACCAGCCTACCTTCAAGACTCCAGCTCTAAAGAAAAATTTGTAATTACATGCCTAATGCCATTCTGTTCAGTCCAGAGAGACCTGTGTTAGATGTTTCATCCCTACAAGCAGATTGGAAGTCATATCTCCCAAAAGAGTGTTGTATTTTTTAGGCTCCTTCAGGAAGATGAGCTGAGGGACCCTCAATCTGTCTTCCTGATATTGTTCAATTTTGCATACGAAAATAAATATCTTCCAAAGAGACTGATTTTATTGCTCAGGGCACTAATCCTTGAGGAAAGAATCAGAGTTTCAGTTTCTTCTTCCACTAATAATTTGTTCATTTATGTTACAAAGTGAAAATTATGTTACAAAGTGAAAATTATGATTCCTTCTACCTCTGCATTTGACCTGACCAGTTATATTATCAGTTTCGTATGTTTTTTGGCTGAGTCAATATTTAATTTCTCTATGTAAGTGGAATAACTTCAACAGAAAAATAGGAGCACTGAAGTTATCAGCAGTCACTGCAGATACAAATACTTAGAATTCAGGTTTTCTCAATTAAAAATCAAGTCTAAGGCTTCACAGATGGAAAATGGAAAAGAGCAAGATCTGTATGCTGAAAACACTGTCTGTTTACTTTTTAGCAGAAAGACTAACCAGGCACTATAATCGCTTGTTTAATTTGACTTTCTCTGTGACTTAACCTGAAAAGTTTTCTTGGTAAATGTTTTGCTTAAGCTCTGTAGTAGATAAGTGCTTAGCAAACTTGTCTTGACAAAGTACTCAAGGCAGACAAGTATGAAACAGTGGTGAGATGTGATCAGAAGGTCTCTAGGCACCTAAGGAAATTCAGTGTTGGAAATTTACATCCCAGTGGACTTCAGTTACTTTAAGCCTTAGCATGAGGTTTTGGGATACAATTAGGAACCTAAATGCCTGAAGTTATAGTACTTTATGATCTAGTACTTATATGTTTTATAAAATGCTCCCATCTTAAGGTGCTCTGTAAAAAGGACTAAGCATAGTTTCTCTAATGTATAATTACTGTGAAATCAAATGTATTAAATCTCACAATATTTAATGATCAGCAATGAGGCAATGGAGCAAAATGTCAACTAATATAGATAATTAACAAAAGATACCTGCTACTATGATGTAGCAGAATTTATTCAGTGGCACTATGGAATATTTTACCTTTGTCCAAAAAATGCTAACACTGTTACAGTAATAGCTAGAGTTTTTTCCTCATATTCATGTGATCTGTGGACATTAATACATAATCAATTACAGCATAATATAATATGACCATGTAGGAGGTGGGATAAACTTTGGAAATAGAGGTTGCAGTCAGATTTTCCTTCTGAAGTGATTCAGTAGTTAATGCTTTGTTTCAGTGTAATGTGAGTATATTTCCAAGATGGTAGGATGCATATATTTAGAGTAAAGTCACTCAATCTCACAAAAAAAAAAGTTCATTTTGTTCTAGAGAAAAAACAGCAAAATGCAGCATGCCTGCATTAGTCAAGGACATACTGGAAATGAGAAGATTATACCAGAAACAGACACCAGAATCTTTCCTTCAAATTCAGTTAGGAATGGGGTAGACCTATGTCCCAAAAGGATGTGGCTGTCTGTCGTGGTTTAGGNAGTACTGAACTGAAAAGTAAAATCACTGAACAGAATTAGTCCTGTTTTCACCCAAACCAGGACACTGTCAGAGGGTGGAGATGGGCAAGGGAGTTCTGCTCTAGGCTTCAGCAGTGCCAGAAAGCTGCAGTTTTGTTTGTTCAGCTTTCCAAGTGAGCCTTAATCTGATCTCATGGAAAATATCTTGATCAGATGAAGGACGTTCATCTTACTAGCCCTTGGTGCTGTTGTCTTTCACCACCATGAATACTGGCAATAGCTAATACAGAAAATGACTAGTAGGTGACTATTGAAGTAAAATGAGCTTATTACCTGACCCTTCACCATCTTCATTAGAGATGATTTATGCTAACTGTAGAGACAACATCACTAGATTTATGGACCTAAAGTAATAAAACCTAAAGTTGCTCTTTACTCGACGAAAGCACCGTTGTGATTTATATTAGAAAGCCACTTCATCAGCTTCTGATTAATAATTTATTAACAGCATAGACTCATTCAATTATTTCTTTCCAATATTTTCACCCTATTTCTTTCTCCTCCACTAAAGATACAATTCATTATAAAATGCTGTCGAAGGTAACTGATGTTATTGAAGATGAACCTCAAAAAGAAATATAAAATTCTTGTTTAGAAAAGGAAGCCAACTTTCTTACTCACAAAATAATGACTAATAATGGTTCACAGAATGACTAAGAATTATCTTAAAACAATATTTGGCCATCCACTGTTGCTTCCTGAAGACAAATATTTGGAATACATTTTTACACGGATTAACAATTTTATTGCTAGCAATAAAAACTGTAGTTGCAAAAGCTTGAGTATTGTGTTGCACCTTGAGTACTGTGTACAGTTTTGGCCACCTCAATATGAGAAAGACATCGAGGTGATGGTGTTGGTCCAGAGAAGGGCAACTAAGTTGGTGAAGGGCATGAAGAATAAGTCTTGTGAGGAGCAGCTGAGAGAACTGGGGAAGAACAAGAGGGAATGGCCTCAACCTGCACTAGGTAAGGTTTAAAATGGACGTTGGAACAGGCTGCCCTGGGAGGTGGTTGAGTCGCCATCCCTGGATGTGTTTTAAAAGCTGTATAGATGTGGTGTTTGGGGACATGGCTTAGTGGTGGACGTGGGTGGGAGTGGGGTTATTGGTTGGACCTGATGATCTTAAAGGTCTATTCCAACCTAGATGATTCTAGGATTCTAAGCTGAACTCTTAAAAAGAGTAACAGGATGAAACTAAGTATAAGAAAATTCTGTCTGGATATTAAAACAAACTTCTTAGCATTGAAATCTATTATACTGTGCAGTCATTTCTAGGAGCACATTATATTCATATTTATTTTACCCTCAGTGTCCCACATGTCATGCTGATTTCAAGACCAAGGCACTTCATGGAGTTTAAGTTTAAACAGAAATGATTGTAAAAGAAAACTGCATAGATTTCAAGCTAACCTTTCTGTGATTGCTTCTATTTTCTTCTTTTTGTACAACACCCTCTTACCAGGAATTTTAAAGCTCTGAATAAGAAGTATGTTTGCCTGCTGTGGAGACAAATTACTCTTATATTTTAACTCCATTTGCAAAACAATCTTTCAGATCTTATAGTATTGTCAGGTATAAGACAACATGCCACTTTTACTGTGTCTATTCAAACCAGTTTTTGGAGTAAGAAAGGGATTTACTCTACATTCTGCCACTTCATGAATTAATTTTTAAAAAGAATCTTAAACACACTAGGGAAAGAAGGAGGTCAGATAATAATGCTGTAATACTAGTTGTTCACATATATATTCCCTGGTGGTTTGGAGCTGGTGGCAGAGTGCATTACAGAGCCTTTCATGATCCCAGGAATCATCTTGCTTGAACAAATGAAGAAAATGAGTCAGAAAAAAAAAAAAATATTGTTTGATGAAGGGAGGGAAGCTTCACCAATGATGCTTAATGATGATTTCTTGGATATGTTTCCCGTGTGAGGCAATATGTATGCATATTGTATGCACCTATAACTTAACTTATAAATAAAGCTGCACTCAATTTCTTACCTTGTTGCTCTTACTAGGTCTACCCTCAGCCTGACAGATGATGATGAGCAAGCAATCCAGAAGCACCTCTATGAATTATAAGGAATACTAGTCTTGTTAGTTAATTTCACACAAAGCTGTGTGTGACCAGTAATAACTGTTTACATTTGATGTTCCTTGCTGAGCATGAGTAGATTTTTTTTAGGATGGACTGCCTTTATGATATGCCCACTATTTTATTTCATCCAGTCACCATAAGGGAAATGTGTATGAATGGGACATAACATTAATTTGTAGCAAATAATATTACATATTTATTCTTCAGTGATTTATTAGAGCAAAATTAGACAATTTAAAATTATTAGAAGTATTGGTTATAAAGGGGTTTATGCATAAAATGTTAAGAGGGACCTGAGGATAAGAGGGAAAAAAAAAACCAACACAATTGACTACAGATGCAGGATTAGAGTTATACAATATCTTGCCCCTCTTCCCATAGTATTCCTCCACAGCTGAAATTCCTAACTTAGAGATTCATACTATGATTTTAATATACAATATACTGATGCTAGTATGTCTTTAAATGGGTATCTGTACAAGAGTGCACACATGGGTCAAATGGTCAGCCCCAGCCTCTGATAACTAACAGTGGTCAGCAGAATTGCTCAGAGAAGTTCAGATGGCAAAGAGTGATTTTACCCACTGGAATTTTCTCTGAGCCTTCTGTGGTGTGTGGCTTGGAAAGCCCCTGGGCCAGAAATGAAAGGGGCAGTGATTTTGTTGATCTCACTCATACCTTCTTCCCATCACCTTCATCCTAGGCTGAACAATCCGAGCCATTCCTTCTACAGAGGTGACACATGAATAAATAAAATGTAGTATTCCTGTATTTTGGTATGTAATGATTACTTCATCCTTTCATGGCTTTGCTGTATTGCTTTCAAGTTCCTTATTAAAATTCCTCTTTTTTATACTCCAAAATTTTGAATGCAGAGAAACACAATATCTGCCTTTGCTTAAATGAGAAAGAACTCTCAAATCATGATATTTGGTCCTATCTACTATGTTTAGTTCATATTCTCTTCTTTTATAGATAAAAGGCCTGCAAAGTCCTTGGATTATAAATTACTCAGTTATTATTTCTAGAATACTTTTTGATCTATAAATCTTTAGACAACTATGGTATATTATATCCTACTTTATCATGCTAATTACAAAGGCAAAACAAATATCTACTATTTATATTAGTGCATTATTTTTCTGTATTAGAAACATAGAAGTGACATATATTGGAAAATCATTAGGAATGATTTATCTTCCAAGCTAACTTGTTATTATATGATAATGGTTTTGCTATTTTCAACCCTAATAAGGGGTTGTGATATAATTTGTCAAGTTAAACATTCCCACCACACTGCTGGAGTAAGCAGCTGTGGGTGGTATATTTTCTGATTTTTGAAAGATTGAATCATCCTAGCTAGTAATATGTTAAGAGTCTTTTATTATGAGATGTTCCTATGACTCTTAAGTGAGCTATTATGTTAACCAAAGATTGAGAGAATTAAAATACTAAATCTCCAATATGTGTACTTTCTTAGAAGCTAGCTGCATATTGAGTATGCCAATCGGAAACCTCTATTTGAACTAATACCTACATTTTGTCTGGTATGAAAAAAACAGGCCTATATTTCATTCAGTGAAAAAATAAAATGTGAACTTTTTATTGCCCAAATATGGCAGTATATCATGAAATCTTGTGTAAAGTGTTAAAGGATTCCCTTTTGCCTTCCCCTCCATGAGAATGAAAAGCATTCGGCATCATAATCCTTATTCAAAACTATGTATATTTTAAATAAAATTTTGTTAAAATATGAACCACCTTTTTCACACTGAGATTTTTGTTAGCTCAAGATTTCTGCTCACTAAATCACTAGTTTCTCAGGATTTTCAGGCTCCTGCTGTGACTAAGAAAGTACCTTCTGGTGTCAGTTTAGAAGAGATATATACAAGAAAGCTGAGTCTAGAGAAATGGCTGAATCTTAATACAGAATATAGCCTAACAACCAGAAGAGGCTCTGGGAAAAGAGAGTACTTACAAATGAGGAGTCATACTCAGCAAAGTTTTGCTGATCTTTATATCAGAAAGCAGAGAATATTTCTAAGGAAAACAGAAAAAAAAAATCTTGTAGGTGTTATGTATGCAGAATTAGATGCCTGTCAGTTAAGGTCTTCTCTTCTCTTCTCTTCTCTTCTCTTCTCTTCTCTTCTCTTCTCTTCTCTTCTCTTCTCTTCTCTTCTGTTCTCTTCTCTTCTCTTCTCTTCTCTTCTCTTCTCTTCTCTTCTCTTCTCTTCTTTCTCTTTTTTTTTTCTTCTTTTCTTGATTTGGTATATAAGTGTACCTACCTCTCCATTCTCTCTTCATATTGTATCTTCTGGCTTGGATCATATCCTCTGTTAAAATCATCTTGCAATATGATCTCCATTTTGGATGAAGCTAGAGAGCTGAGTGCTATCCTGGATAAGAAGAAATTGATTACATTAAAAATCACATTGTTCAAGAATTATGGATGTTCTACAGCAAAATTGCTGAAATCTGTAACAAATTGATTATATGAAATGCATTTAGTAAAGATGGAAATATTTTTAATATTATTAATGCCAGATATTCATGCGAATAGTGGGGAATTGCAAGCTGTCTTAACTTGCTAAATACTTTTAAAGCTGAAGAGACAATGTTATCTGAAATGTACAGGTAGACATGGGTGGGAAGGTGACAGAAATCACACAGAAGAGAAGGGGAAAAATAATCTCTTCAACAAAGAAACTAATATTTTAAAGGTCAGAAAGTATTCAAAGAAAATAAGTGTTTCCAGAAATTAAGCAGAACTAGATCCAGTAAAGGAAATATCCAAGAATGGATCAAAGTGAATGCAGTGGTTGAGCTTTACATTTTCCATATTTTTTAAAAGTAGATGTTTGCAGAAAATAACTGTCATTTACAATTTGATAGATTACAAAGCATACAAGGAAAATTTTGTTTATTTAGGGGGTTGGTATTTTTTACAAGTTTCTTGATGATATGTTTCTCCTTCTCTGCTCCTCGGGTTACAAGTGATTGAATGGAGATGGCATGTTAGAAGAAAAATTAAATGTCTCAGCTTTGAGGTGCAAGACCAGGCTAGGATTTCAATATCTGTGAAGTGATGTGTGTATATGCAATGTTCCTAAAAGGAAACTATGGTACTCAGGACTTCGGGCACATTGGCCTACCCTAAGGGGTACATCCTGCCTGCTAATCGCTTTTCTTCTCAATTCCTTTCTTCTACACACAGAATTGATGTGGTGGATGTTAATACAGTTTTTCTCTCAAACTGGGCTTTTCTTGCCAATGCTTTGGAGGTTTAAGCATAGCATGCCAGTATAGGGGCTGCTAGTAGCGGGGTGGCAAGTGCCTTCACCATGCCAGAGAGCTCAGTCTTACATACTTGAAGGTGTTTCTTTGAACTTCTCCCCGTTATTTCCTATTCAACAATTTCTGTTGTGAAATTTGGAAAGTAACATAACATGACATAAAAGATGAAATCAGAAGTGATAGATCACCATAAAATGTTATCTGAAAACCAAGAAATGAAATGGTCTCCTGGAAAATCAATATTATGGAAACAATGGCTTTTAGTATATAAAGAAGTCTTTTTTAAGAGCTATAACATATCAAACTTTCACACCTTGTCAAACTTCACAAAGTCTGGAGTTGGTTCAAAGCTCCATTTAGCTGCCATGTATTTTTCCCTTTTATTTCCTTTTCCATCATTTTTGATTACCAAGATTTGATGAATTGTTATCACAAAAACATAAGAACTGGCCACTTGAATCAACTTGCTTTTCTGTCAAGAATGTCTCAGCAGTAGCTTTCATTCCTTCTTTAAAAGATTTCTCTTCAAGTCAGATGGAAAGCATTATTTTATAAAGAAGTACCTTACTTCTTTATAGCTAAATTTTCCAATACTTCTGGAGAGAGACAGAAAGACTTCGTAGTTGAAGGCACCTGGCACCCTCCAGGAGGCACTCCTCACAGCAGAGGATTGAATCATTAGATACAGTACTTTTTGTAGTGCACATACAAAAAAAAAATTTCTTTGAGCTCTGTTTTCTGCATCTCTACAATGTTCCACTTTTTGGTAATATTTTTTCAAGTGTTGTATATGCTATACTGTAACTGAGGGCTGCCGGGTTAATTTTTAACCTGCTTCTGTTAATATTTTAGAAGACCTAGCATTGTAAAATATAATATTAAATATTGCTTCTTTATATGTTTTTACAAGGATGCAATTTATTATTTCAGTGGTTGAGGAGCCTTTATTTGAGGTAGAGTGAATATTGCTTATTTGCTTATGTGTTTTCCAATACATCTGTAAAGTTTGTTACATTATTATTATAACATGGATAAGAACAAGAAGTAGCAAAGAAGAACAGAAATGCTATTCACTCAGGTCAGCTGTAATCCTGGAATAATGGTAAAGTAACATGACAAAGTGAGGTGAAATTAAAGAGGATGGTGAATGGAGTACTAACAGGTGGGAAGGGTCGCTAGGAATAGAAATTACTGAAATGAAAATTTCAGAGCCTAAGAACAAAGAGGAAGGAGGTGCTTTCTACGGAGAGGAATTACAGAAATCATTTGGGGTGCATTACACAACCTTAGGTAGGCTGCAACAGATAATAGGAGAAAAACAAGAGCCTGGGGAAAAGCCTGAGAAAGCCTCACCCATAGGAACAGGGAGAGCCTGGGGAGGAAAAGATGACACAGGCAGGGAAACAGAAAGGCTCAGGTACTTTTCCAGCAATACTTACCTGCTAGAAGGCAATCCATACATGCTTTGTGTAACTATTCAGGAATCCAGTGCCCATAGACATCACAGTTTTGCTTGTAGAATCCTTTACCTGCCAATTTACAGTTCCCAGACACATGCAGTATTGGTGTTTGTAGGCCACTGCTGCTTTTATTCTCTGATATGGAACCTAAATTTATCATGTAGGGAACCTTAGTTTTTAATATTGTTATGTCATTGGACAGAAAGGGAAGAAACAAGAATGTAGTCAGGGAGATTTGAAATGTGTAGCAGAGAAGACATAGAAAACAATGTACTGAAAGAAGCTGAAATA
This sequence comes from Chloroceryle aenea, assembly GCA_013399075.1. Taxonomy (NCBI): domain Eukaryota; kingdom Metazoa; phylum Chordata; class Aves; order Coraciiformes; family Cerylidae; genus Chloroceryle; species Chloroceryle aenea. The sequence continues at coordinate 39,935 of VWZY01013532.1, read as the reverse complement.
AAAGAAACAACTAGAAATAAAAACAAGAGAGTATTAGAGTGATCAGTTAAACCAGTAAATTAAAGTATGAAGAAAAGATATCACCAAAAAGACCACATAGATTTATATATCATATAAACTAGTTTAAAATCAGAATTTTTCTTCTGTTAACAGTGCTAGTATTTTTTTATTGCATTTTGTAATAAAAAGTAGACATTTTGAGCTATCATATAGGAAAGGTATTTAAAAAATGTATTCTGGAGTATGAAATATAAACATTTTTAGTAGAAAATTGGAACCTTTAATGTTAATTTAAGAAACGCTTTCAAAGTCAATTGTGAAATGGCTGCATTTAAAACTTCTGTAGCTTCATTTCTATTTCTTTAAAATAATACTTTAAAAATAACTTTATCTTAATGAAGTTTTGTTTCTATTTCATATTTATATTGTTTCAAAAAAAACTGCAATTGCATTGTTTCTATTTTGTTTTCCATTTTGAAGTGGTTAAACTGTTTTTTATTCAAGACTTCAGTTTTATTAATATTACATTTATCTTAGTTTCTTTTTGAAAGTGTCTTGTTTGATATTACAATGAAATATATCAAAGAATAAAATTAATCAGGTGTTCAGGATCTTCATAAAAATAACAAAACTTAAATTCATTTTAAATAAAAGTGAGATAAGCAGGAAGTTTAGGCTTCATTTTAGTTCCTTTGTTCAGTTTCCCATTTCCTGAGGGAACATGTGAAGACACCATACAATGGTTGAGATGAACTGGATGCGGCTGAAAAGTGGAGATATTCGAGTTACAGTGCAAAACCAGCTATTTTGGTATGTCAGGTACAATAACAGAATAAGTTCAGAGGGTAATGGAAATTGCTTAGAACAAATATGTGCAGATATATCTCTGGGTGTGTCTGGAAGATGTTTAGTATTTGGTAATATATTTTGTGGCAATGGAAAGACATCCAGTCAATGAGGCTATGTTTAGAATCTCTACTACTGCGTTCCTTAGCTACTGACTGCAAAAAAAAAGAGATTTTTAAATTATTTTATTTCTCTTTTATTATATTATGTATTTTTCTTGTGTTTCATGGGCTAGAAGCTGTGGAAATCCATTTTTTCTTCAATAAATCCCACAGATAACACTGGGTCAGAATAGTACAACTTATATCAAGAGAGATTTCCTAAATTGAAAGTCATATAAAGTGCTTTAAGTTTTTACCATCTAGATATTTCATCATTTATTTATATTACATCAAGTTACAGCTGCAATTGTACATTATACAAAAGCACTAGGACCATCTGGGAGAACAAAAATAAACACAAAATACAATTGGAATAGACCTACTGAATAGCTTCACTTGAGGTGAGCAAAAACCAGAAAGGAAAGTTTCCATGCTTCAACAATAATTATCCATTCACAGCTCTTACCCGGGACTCTGTAAACACTGGAGAAAAAACTTCTGAAGATAATTCAGTCTTCTTTCACTCTTTGATTTTTTTTTTTTCTTCTTTTACAGTGCTCTAATTCACGAGGAAAGAATTCAATGTAATATATTAAACAGAAGATCATGTTCAAACATATAACCTTTTCGTAAAACAAATGAGGTATTTCAATTGGGTTAATTAGATTCATAAATTTGATTTTTTTTGTCAATCTAATAAAATATATGAAACACAGCATTCGATTGGATTATGCTCCATTAGATCAATTAAATGAATATAACTCAATAATAACTTGACAAAATGAAGACAAGTATTGAAAAGTGATGAGCTTTTACTTTACCAATTTCATGAAGATGTGAAAATTCATATGACAAAGAACATAGTTTGTATTAGGCAAAATTACCTTTGTCGAATTGTCAGTTTAATATAGGGAGTCAAAGACACTTAACGACATATCTTATATGTCTTACAGGTTGATTTGAGCTGGAGAGAGCAATAAAAAGGAATGTCTCAATATATGATGTCCCAAAGGCACTTATATAGCTCTGTAATCTCACTATATTTGTTAACAGTCAATATTCTAATGGCACTAATGTGAATATTGTCTATTTCTTAAAGAATTGCTATTAGCAGAATAATTGCTCCTCTCTATTGTCCTATATCTGCAAGTTCAGGGGCTCCATCTTGAAAAATATATGAACTAAATCTCCTTTATAGTGGAACACCATGGAGATGACAGGACTCAAACCTGTAGCAGTGATCAGAAGAAAATACCAATATGCTCACAGCATTGCTTTGGTTTTTCAGACTTTCCCGATTTTCCAGAGTTACTTCACCTCCCAGAATCTGGCACTATCGCTTCTAGACATTAAAGACTGTTTTTCAAAACTGTTCTTAGCATATTTTATTTCTGGAAAAAGAAGCTGAATTTTTCTTATCACTTCTGAACTTTTGAAAAAAAGAAAAGATTTTACTTCAGTATTAGAAATGTTTGAATGTTTGATGACTTTTTCCCTATGTACCCATGAAATTACTACTAATTTAAGGCTCTTATGAATAATAACTGTTAATAGAGGCTACACATATTTTCTTTACAAAAACAACAGGGCAAGTAGATACAGTTTGCACAAATTGTTTGGTTCAGGATATATAGCCATCTAATCAGTGGCAAGTTATCTGAGAATTTTAATTATAAATTCTATCTTACCCAG
>VWZY01013532.1:15174-37260 GCA_013399075.1 Chloroceryle aenea | reverse complement strand
TTTTTTTTTTTTCTTACCAGGGTTTTTTCCCTGGTAAGATAGTATTTCAGAAAACTGACAAAGAAACATGAATTCCAGATTAACCATATGATGACAAAACATCAGAGTTCACACATAATCATCACATGTGAATTTAAAAGCATACATCACTTTTTTTCGGTTCCATCATCCTAAATGCTTATTTTCTTATTCGTTTCAACTGAATAGATCAGATTATCAAAAATAGAAATTTTCAGATTTGCATTTGACATTTCCCGTTGGGAGGAGTTTTTTCCTTTTATTTACTGGCGTTGACCCAGTTTCAGTCTCAGGCTGAGCAGATGCTTTACTAATGCTTTGCACAGTGGTTTAATCTAATATTTATGCAGTGCAGGAAGGAAATATACTTACATTTCATTGCAGATGATTGAATAAGTTCTATACCATTTCCCCAGTGAACCCAAACACGGTTAATTTTTCATGTCCTATTTTGCAAATATTGCTAGGAGTTCTTATCTGGCAATGCATGCTAGTCCTATAGCTAAGGAGAAAGAATGAAATAATTCCTGCCATGTATAACAGATATATGATAAAAAATTATTCTGTTCTCTCAATATTGCATGATCAGTACCAGCTCCTGACTGATTTAGAAGTCAATGCTAATCCATAAACATATATAATTTTTCTTTCTTTTGTTACAGCTGAAACATTCTGATACGTTTTACCACTTGTGTTTTGAAATGCATGGGTGGCTTAATCCTAAATAAGATGGAAAAATCTTTGGAAAGTAATAAAAAAGCAATGTACACAGTATGTTGTCTCTACCTTCTAAAATGTGGATTTTCATAGAATAGAATCATAGAATGGCTTGAGCTGGAAGGGACCTTAAAGATCATCTGTTTTGTCACGGACAGGTACACCTCCCAGTAGATCAAGTTGCTGAAAGCCCCATCCAACCTGGCCTTATACAATTCCAGGGAGGGGGCATCCATAACTTCTCTGGATGATATATTATAGTGTCTCACCATCCTCACAGTAAATTCATTATATATAAGACAAATCTACCCTCTTCCTCTTCAAAATCATTTCTTCTTATTCTACCATTACCCTCTCTAAAAACATTCCCTCCCTCTTTTCCTGTAGACTCCTTTTAAGTACTGGAAGGCTACTATAAGGTCTCCCTGGAGCCTTCTCTTCTCTAGAGAAGTTTTGCGGAATTTTAAATTGACAGATAGGAAAAACAAGACCTTGATTTGGCAGATTCCTTGTTTAGGTAGTCCTTTCTCACACAAACAGTTTAAATTAAATTTTGATGAATTAGGCACTAATACATAATACACACTTTATTACCTTTCAGTTGTGTTCTTTTTGTTGTGACACGCAGAATGCTTGATTTGATTCCTAGGTGATACATTAAACATTAATGGGACTCCTATACATAATTAAAATAAATGTGCGGTTAACTGATACAGAGTATTATGTGTATAATTAAAATATATATACAAAAAAGGAAGAAAGTATTATTTCTTAAATATGACTTGGCATCAAGCTGGGAGTAACTACAAACATGCTCGAGGAGAGAATTAAGAAAACTATCTTGCGAAGCTGTAGAAGTTATTAGGAAAAAAGCCAATTGTAATTCACTAAGGAAAAGCACCAGGCTTTTGCATACAGGTAGGGACAATTAAGTCTGAAAACACAGTTATACATCTGGGCAATCAAACTGAAAAAGCATGTCTAGAGATGAAAATGAATCCAAAATTATCATGATCAAATAGCAATGCACTGTGGTGTTATTGTGTCATAGTTTCAACTATGTAAAAAAAAGCTGTGTGGAGAAAGTAAAAATCCAGCTATGAAAGTAAAGGGTTTTGTCTGTAGCAAGTGAAGGTTATAGCAGGCATTGGGAAAACTTTCTGGAATGGAATATTATGAATGCTAGAAAATGTGTAAATGTAAATTTTTAGGAAGAACTTTTACTAACTCCTTTCAGATATGGCTTATGAACATTGATACCAGCCTTGACTAGAAGATGATCTGCCCAGATGTCCTCCCAGCCTCTCACTCTGTGACTGTATTCAATACTCTTGCCTTATGGAGGTTGGTTGTGTTTGGTTTCGTTTTTTTTCAAATGTGATGAATTGTCAGCCGCATGAAGAGGTTTATAAATAATTTTTTTTTCCAGTTAAAATGTAGGCTTTTTGATAGTTTAAAGAATAAAATAATTAATACATTAATAGAATGGGGGAAAAATGTGCCTGCCTGGATCTCTGCTTTAGCAGTGCTTCAAAATAGAAAGTATTCAGAAAAATCTTATTAAGTGTTTTGATACAATTGTTATCAACATTATCTGTAGCAATGACAATGATACAGTATACAAAAAGAAATTAATAATAAAATCATTAATGAATCTGCAAACTTAGATCACTTATATATTATCACTTGTCTGTGCATTCCTTCACAAATTATATAATTACATTTGTTACATGAAAATTAAAAAAAATATGTTGCTATGACTGAGAGCTTCATTGTGCATTTCAGAATTTACCATTGTATACATTTTTTATCACTTTACACAGATGAAGTTAATCAAACTGCAAGTAGCTCCTCATCAGTTTCATATTAATTGTAATAGTCATATTTTCCCACTGTTCTGAAAAGAGCAGAAAATGTGGAAGTAGTTTTATTACAACTAGAATATTTGCTGAAGCATATGATATGCACTTCAAATGGAAATCTGACTTGCTTTTAATTATATGTAAAACTTTTTATACAAAATACTTTAAATAGAAAATTGTCACATGGTATGAAAATTTCTATGTGAAAGCATCTTCATTTAAGACAGTTTGGCCAAGCATGGGTATTTCAAGTACAGTAATTGTGATCAGTCCCTTCTTGACTGATGAAAGGTCTTGCTTGTTAAAAGTTTTCTTAATCTGTCATTTCTATCATTTATGAACCTAAGCAAAAGGACATAAAAAACCTCCACTACCTAATTTTTTTATCTACCATTGCATTACTATATTTTCATTTACTTCATTATTTGACAGAAAGGAGAATGGATTAATCTTATACTGGTCCAATCATACATTCTGAAAAAAAATCTCAAGCTGTTTCACTGCTTCTGAGTAGAAATGCTTTGGAATTTTTTTCTTCACAGGAAATTTTTAATGTTTGAATGTTTGAAAAGATGATGGATATCAGGACTTCTCACTTAACAGAAAGTCCATTTTCTCATCTTCTATAGCAAAACTTTAATTTCTTTAAATTTCTTTATTTTATATTTACAACAGTTAAAACATCGCCTAAGTAAAAACAAGAATAAAAAATACCAACATTGCATATGAGTTATTATCTGGAAAATATTAAGTGCTGCAAAAGACATTCTACATCCTCAGTGTAATCCAATAACTGCCTTTGCTCAGTGCAGAACAAATGTTAGAGGTCCTTCAACACAGTGCAGCAGTGTTACAAGGACCTGAGTAGCCAAGGACTCACAGATGCTCTGCTGCTTTTGTTTTGACTTGTGCACTTACTCTTTGTGACCACTCTTCTTATTGTGGTGTGAAATTTTGTTTCAAATGCAGTTCACTGAGCAACTCCTGTTCTTTTCAATAGAGACTTTTTTTTCCTGACTCAAAATTTGTCCTATCCTCTGGCTTTCACTTTTCTTTTCCATCTTCTCTTTGGTGTTTTGGTTTTTTTTCTGTTGTCTTGAGTATGCTGCTATTAACCAACTCTTGGCCTCACTGTTCTATTGAGTATCATGTTCCACTGCACACTGATGAGTGAATTCTCTATAGATCTAGTCTAAAAATTATTTTAGCATATGCTTAGTAGTTCCTGAAAAAGGTAAATTTGAGGCTTTGTTTTCAAACCAAATTCTTGCTTTCCTCTTCCAGTTAGTCCTTAATATGGAACTGAACTGACCTTGGACTACAGGATAATTATTTTCAAAGTTAGAGCTAAACCAGACAAGTTAACTCTGACGTTGTTACAAGACATTGGAGACTACTATAAATTTTTCTAACATATTTTCACTGTCCAGTTTAGCTTGTTTGTATCATAAATGGCATAAATACAGAAAAAAAAAGACGGGTATGAAAATGAACACTGCAATCATATAATGATTTTCCAAGAGATTTTATTCCTTCTCCCCTCTACCCCAGCATGTAAGAATTCAATATCAATAGCCTGCTGCAGTACAAAAATATGACAAGTTAAATATTTCAGTTTCTAGGAATTTCCAGTTTAAGAATGGCTTTAGAAAAGCCAGAGCTTTGATCTTTAAAAGTGTCTCTAAAATAACCATTCTTGAGAATGTCTACTTACTTAGAAAGAGTAAAACATGGGCATGCTAGTTAGAAGAACTTATGTTAAGAGTCAATAGGGCCAAATTCCTGTGGAGCTTTAAAATGCCATAGAGAACTGCAAGATCTAAGGTTATAGAATAATCATGATGTTAAACCACTTGAAGAACACTGTAGCTAACCACTAGGTTATTGGAAAAAATGGTATGGATGTTTTCTGTTCCTACTTCAAGTTCTGTAATGAAACCTTTAACAATTTCTTTTGATTAAGTATTATAACATGGATTTGTAGCTGACTGGATGCAAACACTGACCCTAGGGCATTTTATACTTGGTAGTCCAAGAGAAGGATGTTTTCTGGCAGTGGGATCATCACCTTTTATCCCAGAAACAAATATTCCTTTGTCATCCGAGTTCTTCAGCCTAGTGTTGTACCCACCACAAGAGACAATAGACTCTATGTTATGATTTCCTCCCAGTGCACAAATAAATGATTTGGGCTTTTTTGATGCTAAAGCATTTTAATGGGTAGATAGTTAAATTTTTTTGCTCTGGCTTTTGTGCCTAATAATTTTAAACTGACATACAGATAATTCAGTATTTCTTCAATCAAGTGTCACTTCTTCCTTGATTCATTCTGATCTTTTGGTTGGTTTGGTTTTTTTTTCAATCCTTTCATTTCTACCCATGAAGGTCCTGGAATGTGAAGCATCTCCTACCCTGACCAAATTAATTTTTCTCACTACGTATTAGTTGCCTGCTGTGATTTTTGCTCACAGCCAGCTAAATTGTCTAAAGTGATATGTTCTCCCAGTTGTGCCATCCAGGATGGAAGACAGTTTTGTTTTTCTCATCCGTAACTCTTCTGTCCCTGATAACTGTCATTATGGACTTGGGAATTTGGAAGTCCTTTCTGGATGTACTTCTGTATGTTCCAGCTATGTTCTGGCTTCAGTCTTGGGGCAAGTCTCCCTCTTCCCCTTCCCAGCAAACTTCTTCCTCAGTGAATATGCTTCATGGACATAAAATTTGCCATGAGGGACAGTTGGTGTTTCCGTAAATTAGCATATTTACATGAGAAAAAGACCAAGATCCTGGTGAGTGTAGCCCAGCAGGTAGGGAAGAGTTTTGTACATCTTTGTGAACAGTGGTTCATCACAGCTTTGAAGCATTTGTTTCATCACAGCTTTGAAGCATTTGTTTGGAATTAATGCCTTTACCTGCTTTCTTACTTTACATCCAGCTCTGCAAAGTTCTGATTTCTTCCTGAATACTGCCAGTGACAACATTTACACTGAAACAGGTAATGAAAAGAAACTTCTCTCTAATGTGAATTTTTTCTGTAGTTGTTCTGATCTTGTGTGGCTTTGGTGATCTTTCTGCAGTAGCTTCTCACAACTTCACAGTTTTGTTAGCAGTCCAAGCCAAAGCCAAATTTGTGCTTTGAATACTTGGTTTTAGGCAGCTAAACCTCTGTGGAGGGAGAAAGGTTACAGGGAGCAGGGGTTACAGTAAGCTTCTAGTCTCTTATATAACAAAATAAGATCTATGAATTTGAATCAAAACCCACTAAAGACAGCTTCATCTTGTCCTGTGAATTAATAAATTGGAAGCATAGTGAATAAGACATACTTGTTGTTTTTAGATTCTCTTCTTCCTGGGGAAAGTCTTGTGCTACTAGCACTAATAAACTTATTTTAGTTTTCTGAATAATATCTTATTTATTTGATGTACTTTACAATGAAGGAGTGAAATTATCTGGAATGTTACTTATCTGAAATGTGATTGACTGATAGCCAGGAAAATAAAATTTCTTCTTTAGTACTGTGGAAGTTAGTCTGGTTTGTTTTACTGGTGAAGCTTTCCAGTGTAACTACCTACATGTTTCTTGTTTGGCTTGCAATGAAATGATCTGATAGTTTTCTGGAGGAAGATTAAAATCCAGGTTATTGACCCCTGCTGTCTGTCTGCCCCTCTGAGAAAGGTTGTAGGGGTTTCTGATCCTCCTGTGTGCCAGTTCCTTTCAGTCTTGTTCACAATTGGACTAAATATCTCTATTAGGAGTGGATGGAGGAAGCTGGCTTCTATCGGAGGGGCTGTGTGTGGCAAGTGTGGCAAGAGTCCCACCATTCAATTTTAAATTACCTCCACAAAATTTGAAGTCAGAGTCCCTGATTTAGGTTCTTTAGCCTATACTGCTCCAACTGCTTTTGATTCCTAGAATTAATGTGATAGGCCTGTGAAAGCAAGTCGTTAATGACTGAAAATGCTCTAAAGGCTAGAAGTTGAAAGGCTTATTTTTTGTGTATAATGAATAAGTCAAGATAAATAATACACATTTTTAGAGATTACTCTAGATTTACCATTAGATTTAATTCACTTTGGAGAGGAAATCTGTTTCTTCTAAGCACATAAAAGTTAATAGTAGGAAAATATTGTTATTCCTTCTGGACTTTGAGGTACTGTTTCTTTTTTTTTGTCTGAAAAACATTTTTTAATTCCTTGCAAAATATTTTTCAAAGATCAAAAGCTTTTTTTAAAATAAAAATAATTACTGTTCGAATGAGGAAGTGGAACAGAGAGATGTAATAATCCATAGCACAGCACAGATCTCATTCTCTGAATATTGGCAAAGCATTACTACTGTATGTATGTGTATGTACAGGCAGCTAACATTAGCAGCAGTTGTGCTGACTTGCATAGCCAGGAAAATCGGAGGCTGACACAAAATGGCAAATATATTGCAGTATAAAAGGTCACTTCTAAAATTTTTGACAGTCTGGTACATTAGAAGGTCAAAAATCGACAGTATATTGTCCTGTTTGGATAGACTTCCTGCTACACTCTGTCTATGCATTTTTATTATCTAAAATAATTGCATTCTCTTTTGAAAATAGGCAGCCATTCAAATAATGTATTTTCCATTTTAGTAAGAAATAAATCAAGTGTAGTGAACACCTTATTTTATTCTAGCAGTCCTTTTAACATGCAAATAGTAGTCTTTCAATGAACACACATCTGTCTATGCCACTAAACATAATGTAGGAACAATCAATAATTGTCCAGTTTAGGAACTGTGTACCTAAAGCTTGCCTGTATTTTCACCTATTTAATAATAAAAGATCTAATAAAAGGCTTTTTTCTAACTTTCCTCATATTTCTTCTCTGTGTTTAAACCAGCAGAATCTCTGCTGATTACTATTGTATCAGTCTCCTTAATCCTATGTTTTACAAATTTGAGCCACACACAACTGTGGGTTTTTTCCTAATTGACTTGTTTTGGAAAGCTTTAAAACATTTTATGAGAAAAAGAAGTGAAGAAGAGATTGATGGGAAAAGTCTTGTGAGTCGTTGCTGAAAGATAAGAAGATATATATCTTTCTCTATCTTACCCCAATACTTTATAAATAAATTTTAAACTCTTCAACAAAACTTAAAGACCCCTAGAAGCACTTTTATGTCCACTCCCAATTTCAAAACCTGCTCTTGACAACTCTTTAAAGTTTTCTTGGAATCTATTTTCTCATCTTTATGTTACCAGCACATCCCATACCTATTTCACAACATGCAGACTCTGCACCTCACAGAGACCTCTATAAATGCATCCTACTGTCCACAAAGGCACTGTGAGATCCATGTTTAAAAGGATGTTATTGTCAAAAGTCATGATCAAAGTCATGATCTTGGCCAAACCTTAGAAAAAGCTTTATTAGACTTTATCCATTACATGGAATTATATTAGTGAGGATTATTGAAAAACTTGCCATGAGTTTAACAGTATTTCTAAACATTTCAGAAATATGTGCAACTGGAATAGAGTTGCAAAAGTATCAAGAATAAATGGATAAAGACTGTTTTCTGCAAAATATACATCAACGTTACTTTGAACATTTAGAAGCAAAATGAATTGAATTTGTGAACACTTCCTTTGTAGGGCATATTATAATAGAACATTAGTCAGCTCTGAATGGGTTTATGGACATAAAGTAAACTATAAGGATAGTAACTGCAGCACTTTACAGTTATTCTGAGTTACATTTTGGATTTGGAGATTGAACATATTTCAGTGTATTTCATCAATTAATGTCATTTTTTATTAGAGCTAAAGAGGAAATATTTGACTTTTTTTTTTTTTACAAATAAGATTGTTTACAAAACAGAAACATACTCGTAAGCTATAAAACAAATTAAAGCTTTAAAGATGATATTCCGTTGCAGAAACTCTGATACAATCACTCAGAGAATTTCATCTTGATTCTCTAGGTCATCTTACTCAGAACTAACCAGAAAATATTTCAAAAGTTGGTTGAATTTGAAACATCCCCCCCAGTTTTAATGTGATTTTCATTAATGACATTCCCTTCTTTAAAAATGGAATCTAGATTTATAGAAAATGAAAGGTAGGTGAGAAACATTTGTCAGCCTTGTAGGCCAGGTATGGTAACAGACTATTGTATACTGTACTCCCAGTCTGTAATCATGCCATGTAAAATGTGACCTTCTGTGATGGAAACCCCTCAGGGATCTGGATCTTGTTCCAAACTACTCTGTTTGTTTTTGTCTTAAAAGACAGGGATGCACTCAATGGATCTTACATTACACTTGATATTGTAGCAGCACAAAGTTCTCTCAAACTCAGGTCATTGTTACAGATGAGCTTTGAATACGATAGAGTCCTGGTTTTATAAATGGAGGTTTTATTCTTGCAGAATAAGACAGAGTTCTCATCTGTTTTGCTTTGTGATTTGTTCTTTCTGAGGATAATTAATTATAATGTTGAAATAAATAAATCCTAGGTCCTCTCTTGAGACTTTATCTTTTTGGCATTTGAATTACTAGCTTTTCTGTTGTCACAGACTTAAAATGAAACTGAAATATTTTATTTCAGAAGAGAAATTTTATGCAGAAAACTGATTCTAGCCTATACTGATTCCTGTAACAATATTCTGTTCTCTCTACAAACAGAACTGTCTGTGAGGAAATGTCTCAGATGTTAAAAATCAAAGGATAAATATTAGTGAATGTATGTTTTCTGTAGACAAGAGAGCTCAAAATAATTTTGTGACCTTTCAGTGAAGTCATGTGTAATATGTTTGTTTGCTCTTATCTTCAGTTTGTTTTTTGCTTCTGGGTGTAAGACAAACACTTGGAATGCATCTATCTGAGGAAAAGATAATATGAATAGACTTGTTCTCAGCTAAGAGATATATAAAATATGTACAGTAATGCTAAAAAATCCCTTAGGTAGCATTCCATAATATTCTGTAATATTACCATTTCTCATAAATAAAATACCTAATAAATTGGATACCAGAGGTAGGATAAATTGTACTTAACTTTAGAGGTCTACAATACAGGGTTTTTTTTTAACTGAGCTCCTTTCACAGCTGGTGGAGAGGACTGAGCATTTTTGAAGAGTCAACAGACATCTTTCAGACATCTACCTTAGGGTGAGAGTCACTATATCCTGAAAGTAGCTATTTCTTTCTAGCTATGAAGGGGGTGTAGGATGACTGTTTCAGTGTAACCACCAACAAGTGCCTGCACTTCTCAGATGAATCCCACATAGGACTGTATGGGATCCCATGCATCCATTTGCTGAAAGACTGGCTAAGATCAGAGTGCACAGTGCTTTCCCATGTATAAGAACACCTACAGGTAGCTGTAGTTTACTATCAAAGAAACTGTGCACCTCAGATTGTTTGTATCTCTGACTACACAGATGTCAAGCACTAAGGCACAGGAGATGGATCATATCCAGACTATTTCTTAACCCTGGTTCTCACACCAAAATTCCCAGCTAGAGGATGGATGTAGCAGCAGTCCACATAACAAAGCAGACAGATAAAATTCAATTGCCTACAGTTCAAATTACTTTAGAAGTACAATTACCAGGACAGATGGAGTAACCATGTGATGTTGCCACAAAGACAGATGAACCCATGAGATGTCTGTGCCAGGATAGCTGTGCCCCTTACCTAAAATGTGCAGGTTTTGTCCTGGCTGAGAGTGTCCCCACACACAGTTCTTACCTGAATGTCATCTCAGGCTGGAGGGTTAATGTTGACTTGCATCCACACAGTGTGCTTGGAAACCAAGTATTTATAATGAAGCATATACTCATGTCTGTTATCAGAATGATGACGTTTTTAATCTACTTGGCACAGAGGCAAAAGAGACCCAGTTTTCATCCCTTTAACTGCTGTTAGTCTCAAATAGCCTGTAGCCTTTAGCAGCTATCTTATTTCAAAGCATTTTAAGAGTGCTTATAATAGCTTTAAGATAGATTCAGTTTTTTCCTCAAATCCTTACATACTGCCTGTATGACAAGAAACCTATAACATAGCTCAGGTCAGTTCAGTAAAAGTAATAACATCTTGCATGCAAAATATGTAATCCCTGTTTCACCTCAGTTGATTTTCAGTTATTATTTTTCATTAGTATTTTACAAAGCTAATAGTTATGAATTTATATTCTTCTATTACTCAGATAAAAAGGATTAATTTTCAGAATTTTTTTTTTTAAATGCATCCCTAGTCTGAAGCAAAGCTTAGGAAGTTTCAGACCCAAAGTTAACTTCATAAACTTAATAGAATACAAAACCAGAAGTCATAATGAAAATTGTAACTATATTGTTAGTGCTAAGAAAAAAAAATAATAAAAATGAAGAATACATGCACATAACTTTACTTGACACCTTAGTTTTCAGTGACATAAATTAATGCTTAGATGTCAGAAAAAAAGTGTTCAAGAAGAACCATATCATTGGAGCTCAACTGAATGTTGCTTATTGACCATTCATTACACAAAGATCTACTTGTTGTCTACCTGTTGTTCTAAATGCTATAATTTAAGACAAATCTCTGTATGTTACTAAATATGGGTTAATTTTCTCCAGGGGAAAGAATTTTACTCTTTCATAAACAAGAAAAGTTCCTGTTGGTTTCAGTGAGAGTTGGACAAACCTGCAGGATTTAGTCCTTTTGCTCGTTTTAGAAAAGCATACCGCAAAACACAGAAATGTTTTTTTCCAATGATAACAATTTAAAGGTACTTTCCCTTTAATTATGGGTTTACCCTAAGGCTACATTGCCATCTTTACCTTCAAATTAATCTCTTTCAAACAGTATGCATTCTGGACACCTATCTTTCCACTGTACTTGATCTATCACAGTGTGTCTGTTATCTCACCGAGGAAAGAGGCACATCTTGCTCATTCCCAATAGTTTTTCTACTTTTCTTAGCAGTGCTTTTTTTCTGGCAGCAGTTATTCATTCACTTGGAACTAGAAAAATTTATTGCATGTTTTTCCCGTGTGAGATTGGAATACAAGTTCCTGGCAGACTCAGCACTCTTTACATAAAGAAATGCCTAGGCTCCCTTGTTCAGGGTGAGGGAAGTGTTTAAATACTCAATTAATTTAATATCTTTATTGTCATATAAAGATGCACAACAAGGGACTCCAGCATAACCAAGTTAAATAAAACTGGGGTTTTGTTGGCCACAAGAACAGTAAATATACAGCTTTTGGCTGCAAGTTTTCTTCCACATTAGTGGGAGGATCCTTGAAACCATGTGATCTTGCCTCAACTTCTTAGTATTTCAGTTTAGTGCCATTTTTAATTCTGTGATGCTAGGAAAAGGAGTCTAAGTTTTTAAATGTTTATATTTAGCTAGGCACTGAGCACATAAGCTCAGTCATTTAACCAAGATTTACAAGTTTACAAGGTGGGCCAGAAAAATTGGTGTAAGGCAGAAAAGAAACAAGCAGGTATCTATGCCACAGAGTCCTCCTGTTTGCTCTAGAAGTTTTTCACTAAAGTAGATGTGCAGAGCAATGAAACAGACAGTGTAATTTCAGATACCTTTTATACACTTGAATCAGTGGATCCACAGCCATGTCATCCTAGATTTCCAAATGTACTAGCACAGACCCAGCAAAACATAGTTTTCATAAGCCCCACACTAAACCTTGACAGCAGTACTTGTAAATCCAATCATAGGGTGGCTCCAGAAGAAAATTAGACTCTTAATTTCTTATAAGTATACATATGTATTCTCATCTACAGATCTTTCTAGATGTTTTCTGAGGAACAACATTCTGATACATTATGAACCAGAACACTCAGAGGAAAACCTAGAGGTTTGTCACTGTAGGAGTGAAGAACTTTCACCTGGCCACTCTCTGTGTGTAATAGAACATCCTAGATTGTTGGTTCCTTGATGTGTTATCTCTCCAGCAGATGTCAGGGTGGTTAAAATCCCCTACAAGGACCAAGGCCCGTGAATGCAAACCCATTTCTATCTGTTTATGGAGGGCCTCATCTGCTTGACTCTGCTGGTCAGTTCGCCTGCAGTGGACCCTTACCATGTCAGTGGACCCTTCCGCTGTCTTCCCTTTAGTCTTACTTAACCCATACACTCTCAACTGGCTCATCATCCAATCCCACATGTAACTCCACGGATTCTAGCTGGTCACTGATGTAGAGGGTGACACCTCCTCCCTTCCTATCCTGACTGTCCTTCCTGAAGAGCTTACATCCATCTATCCCTATGTTCCAGTCATGGGAATCATCCCACTAAGTGTCAGTAATAGCCACTATGTCATGGTTTTCCAGCAGCACAGTGGCCCTAAATTCATCCTGTTTATTACCCAAGCTGCGTGCATTTGCATGGAGGCACTTCAGCTGGGCTGTCTGTATCACCCTCTTGTGCAAATCCCCTTTGACTTCTGTAGGGTGTCTCAGTGCATTGTCACTGGCTTTCCTCAGGGCAACAAGTTGAGCGCCCTTACTAGAACTCCATCCCTCAACCCCTGATGTGCTGCCCCACTGTTTGTTACGGGTAAGCGTGAAATTATTGACCCCTTCCCACTTCAAATCTAGGGGAAAATTAAATCCTGCGGGGATTTTCTGGTAGGTCAGTGTAACATTTTTAAAATCTATGAAGGAAACACAAGATGGGATTAAAGACAGAAGATGAAAATAGAGAAAGGCAAGGACAAAGAAAGAAGGCTAAGGAAATGTAGGACATGAACAAAAGAGTAGATTGAGATATAGTAGAGTAGAACTGCAGACAAGCAGAGATTAAGCAAACTACAGACAGAAAGCAGAGCATGTCCAGTAATTCTGTTATTATAGAAAAACAGGAATTGCACAAACAGAGCACCAGAGATGAAAATAAGGAAGATGGTCTGCTTGATTTGAGATCACTGTCAAAACTTCAGTTGACAGCAATTAGGCTACAAATACACAGAAAGAAAAAAAAAAAAGTATACATATATATGTTAAACATATTAATGTAGAGACAAATGTCTGCAGATAGATATATTCATATGTGGTAGGGAAAGTTGGAAAAATGCATATATTCTTACAGCACAGTTATAAAAATGATGGACAAATATAAAAATGGAGACAAACCTGAACATACTGAAAAATGCTTTAGCTGGGTACTAATATCAGTCTGACAAGAAGAGTGTAAGTGGATTTATCTTTGTCATCCATCTATTAAAAGACCCTGAGTAGACACAATATTGAATCAGTATTGTAGTTCTAAAACATGATTCAGCACCTTCAAAGTAAATAAAACATACTTTATGATTAACAGTCATATGGCCACTGATTTGTCTTGGTCTGAACATTGCTGTGCTAAATTTTCAAGTTTGAATAAAGCTTCACTTGCTTTTGTGTGGAGGTTTTATCAAATGAAGATACGAAGCAAAGTTAACTTTCTATCAGGAGTTGCTGTACATAGTCAGATGACCTGCCTCAAAATGGAGACACACAGAAAACTTTGTTTGTAGAAAACCTGTTTTACAGGATATGTTGAAAAACTTGCAAGGTCATTTTAACAAGATGCGAAAAATCCGTGTGTCCCTGTGAGTGCCTGGCAGAGTATCATAAACGCAGTTTTACTGGAGTCTTGAAGTCTTGTTTGCTTGTGGGAGGCAGTCAGGCACCTTTGCAGGTCTTTCAGCTTTTGCTCACCTCAGGGGTACTCAGGTAGCCTTCTTCTGTGGGCTTCCCTTCAGCTCTCCAAACCCATGCTCTTTTTGCAAGGTAACAATTGCCTGTGGAGAGATATGCAGCCTTTCCAAGAACTTCTCTTAAAAAGAAATTACTTCACATTCCACTTAACAGTGGAATAAAAATATCCTCTCAAGCAGGATCCAATTTAGTTAGAACCACCTCCACAGGCAGTGTCTCCCCTGGGATGTAGTTCTGCTAGAAAATTATGCACTGTACATGTACATGATGAAGCATTTGTTTAGAGATGTTTCATATTCAAAAGATAGCAGAAGACAGCTCTGGTCAATACCGTTGTATCATTGCACTGAAAAGGAATTGTACAAGGAATAAAAAAGAAGTGTCATTCTGGAAGTATAAACAATTACTTTGCCGTGTTTTGCAGCAAGTCATTCAGGTATAACAACACTTGAAATCTATGAACAAGTAACTTTATAAAAACATTGACACACCAAGTTTGTTAAAAAACAATGATTGAAAACAAAAAACAAACAAACAAACAAGCCAAACCAAACCAAAATAAAAAGAAGCCAAAAGAAAACACGTTTGATCTAGTCACATAAGCTATTGCAGACTGTTGATTTTGTTTTCCTTTATTGTAGTTCCTAATGTTTTTCCATCCTACTGAGATGGCTGTTATGTGTGTATACTTCAGAGAAAAATGATAAAAGAGATTTTTTTTTTCTGTTTGAGAAATAAACTTTGTTGGTTTTATGTTCTGTATTACTGGGTAGAATTAGAAACAGACAGGAAAACAAATGTATCCTGCATACAGCCAAAATGAAATGTACTTCATCAGGGTTGAGTCTAGACCAATAAGCCATACTATCTGCAATGGAAAACAAAAACACTGAAGAGATTATGCTACAATTAAAATAAATAACAATAAAAAAATTGAAAAGCTACAACATCCTAAAGTTTGCACTTAGTTTCTTCTTCATATTCTTGCTGTTTGAAGTTCACCTAAAATAGCTTTAATAAATGTATTATTACATCCTTGCTTTTTGTACATACAAGACACAGGCACATAGTGCACACAACATACCCTTACCTGAAAGTTCCATTTTGTGTCAATGGAGCAAAAGTAACAGTTAATGACCAAAGCAGATACACTCATAATCATCCCTGGAAATTTTGCTTCAGCCAAAATTGTGTTTTGATATTTGAAACATTTGTATCTTATTGACAAATTTATTTCAATGCATGTCTACCATGTGATTTCCTTCTTACATGCCACTTCTTGGCACAGAATTTTCCACTTGCAAAAGTATTTAATAATCAACACACTTCCTTTCAATATTCTAGGGTGTAAGCAAATACCTACACAATGTCTTTCTTAAATAAAAGTAAAAAATGAAAAAAAAAAAAAAAAAAACAACCAATAAACCCAAACAGTTAATAAAAGAAATTGAAAGAGCTTGAAAAATTTGGTGATATTAACAAGTCAGGTGCTTGAGCTCTTTATTTCAAGCAATTTAAAATTTTCTTCTGATAGCAAACTGCTCACATACCAAGGATGATTTTTAAAAATGTGTATTTATTTTGGAATTCAAAAGCTAGGTTTTACCAGAATATTTGTGCTATAGATTAAGTGCTTGCTTATTAACTGTAATCATAGACAAAGGATAAGGATGAATTGTCTTTTGTTCTGAATATTCATGCACATACGGCACCAGATAAATTTTCTAAAACATTTTTCTCTCTTTCTGTTTTTTTTTCCTGAAAAAAAATGTGGCTAAGACAGTTTAGGGTATATCTTTGTTTCTACACCTGTTTGAAGGAAATTATGTGGTTATTTTTGTACTTAAGCATCTTGTTGGTGCCTAAACTGAAACTAAAATGAGAGAGGTTGCATATGCTGTTTACCAAGCAGAAGAAGGTGGTAGATGAAGCTGTTTTCACAGTTGTGATAATTGATATTTTTGTCTGTTTGAATCATGGAATAGCATAATAAATTCTACCTTCTGGCTTTAAAGGGTATACAGCACAAAGATATTGGAGTTGGCAGTGGACTTAGGAACATCAAATGGAAGTTTTCACAAGGAAAAGTTCAGATCAACACTGTATTTTTTTTTTTTTTAAAATTCAAATGGCACTAAAATGTAAATGTGGGAGAATAGCCTACTTTTTTATTCTCCATTTTTTTTCTACTTCTTGCAGAGCTAAAAGAGCTAAAAGAAAAACAAAACAAGCCCAGGTTGGGTCAAAAAAGTGGGTTTGGTGGTTCATTTGCTATAGCAACCAGAATAAGAAGTATCTATGGCTTCAAATTTAAAATTTATGAGAACAAGTTTTGCTTGGAATTAAAATGGTAGCTTCTTAAAGATAGGCCTTCTTTTTATTCAGTAGTGAACATCGATGGGACTGAGCCATCTGGAGTGCACAAGGCTGACATTTGAGTGTTGATTTAGCTGATCAGAATAAGCTGAAAGCCATCTGAAGAAAGAAACAGGTATACTACTATACTGTAAAAACGTGTAAACAGCTGGGGCTCAGCAACCAGCATCATTTAGACTATAGCCCATAGCAACTTTCACTCAAGATGTAAGTAAGCCCTTTTCAAACACATAAGGCAAATATAACCTTCCTAAACAGCTTTGTTGATCAAAGCAATGTTTTCAGAGGTCTCACAGTCACATTGGTAAAAGATGTCTGATTCCTCTTCAAGTGTCCACAAGTCTCTCTCTGGTAGCCATTAACACATTCCCATTTGAGATTAAAGCCTTGAGTAATAATTAAAGAAAAATGTCAAAAATGTCATAGCATATTTTTCCCTCATAAATTATTCAGAGCTATAGGTCTTTGTGCATTTTTTGTTTACTTTTTGGAATATTTCAAAATATAGTGAAGTAAAACAAAAGTATTGATTATAATTTTTTCTGTCCTTGACTCACCCAGATGCTATTCCAGTAAAATTATGTCTTTGAGAATACAGAAGGACAAGAGCCCTGGTTAGCTACTCCTGATCATTCAGGCCTGCCAATAAGCTGTAGCTCTTTCTGTCATAGAGCTGAATGAAAAAAAAAAAAAATCAGGGAATTGTTTTCTGTCATAAATAGCAGCACTTTATATCAACTGAATGCTTGTAAGGTCTTACCAGGCTAAGGCTAACAGCAGGGCATGTTATAATACCTGATTTTTCCCCCTGGAAAGTTTGTAAATATTTTGTGCCTTCAGTTTCCCTTGCTGACCAGTGGAAACAAATCTGACTTGTATCCGAAATTCTTAATTTGCCTGTCCTTAGAGTGACCTTTGGATTTGTTCAAACACACAACTACTTAAGAGAATTCTATGAGAAAGATAAAGCTTTTCCAGGAGAAAGCTAGCACCATCTCATGAAAAAGCTACTCAGATTAAATGTTTAGAATGTGCCTGTGAAAAGTAATGGAAGAGAAGTTAAACAATATTGCCTTTTATGAATGAAAATTATGTTAAAACAAATGTCTAAAACTATCATTATTAATAACATCTTGAAATAAATAATAGTAATAATAATGCTATCAACAACAACAATAACAACTTAAACCAGGTCCTTGTTTGACACAAGTTGAAAAAAAATCTATTAATTGCAGCAAGGCAAAAAATTTTCCAGAGATTACTATACTTATGTTCTGACTGTGACATTTTGATATCTCTGAGAACAATGTCTTTTTTTCTACATAGGCCCTGACTGATCATACTTTCAAACTGCTGGTGGTTTGCCTCAATTTTTATAGGAGCGTTAACAAGTCTTAGTATTCATAGCAGTGTCAGCCTTTTCTGACAGAGGACTGGGAGATCATTTCTAGATTGAGTACAATGAGTGTCCCTGATAGCAGAAGCTCTCCTGAAACCAGGACAAAGAATTTAAAGTGAGCAAACTTACTTATGAGGTGATAGGTATGTCAAATTTAGAGGTTGGGAGATGTAAAAAGTTTGTGTCAAGTTTTTTATGATATTTGACAGTGACTTTCCTTTATATGTGTGAAAATTTTGGGGGTCCTAAAAGGATTTTATTAGCATTAATCCTCAAATCCTACTGATAGAATAACAGAAAAAAAGTGGTTTTGTGGACCCCATAGGTATGAGAAAGAAGATATGGTTGACAGAGAAGGTATAACTTGTAAGCTAAAGCAAATTGCAGTTTGCAAGGACACATTAAATCAAGGTCATTAGATCTAAGAATATTCCTTAATCATCCATTAACTTTCACATTATTCTCCTTCACTATAATAAGAACACACTGAGATGACTAATTATGCATGCAAGGGGAGCAATTGGACTAAGAGATATTCCAAACACTTTCTGGAGGCATAATATAAAGAAGGAAAACTACCACACAAAACACTTAGATGGAATTGATCTTTGTCTGAGTTCAACTGTGGTGCAAAGATAACAGGTTTGAACCTCCTGCAATGAACGTAGAAAATATGGGTATGAACTACAGATAATCTTAATAATTTTAATATGTATCTAGCACTACTAATACGTCCCATGCTTTGAGAAGGTGGAGCAAAATTCTCAGACCAAATTTCCTTTTAATGCTACAAACAGAAAAACCTGAAAGATGTACAAAAATACAAACAAAAATAACATAGAAGATAATTCAATATATGATTTCAGGATGCAACATCAGAAAATCACTTTAATATAATGTTACATTCTACCTTATATTAGTCATATCTTCAAGAAAAGCACTCCGCATTGGAATCTGGTCCAGGATCTCGCTTCCCTAATGCTTAAAAAACTTTCCAACATGGAAAGTCTTTCTGTTCCTGACCAGCGTATACCCATTTTATTTAAATGCTTTTTTTCCCCTTTTTTTTTTTTTTTTTTTTATTCTTTCCTCTTAATTATATCCTTTTATTTCTTTTAAATTTTCAATTCTATTGTTGAAAAATGGATCAGTTTGATAGCTGACTGGATCATGTTTTCTTTTCTAGTTTCGTAGAGATACTTTGTTAAAGATTGTCCAATGGTGTAGTAAAATTGCAGTAAACAAAGGAAAATATTCATGCCAGACTTTCACTCTGAATGACTTCATGGACTGTGATTACTTAGTATCTTGCTAGTAATTAGTCTTAAAATCATGGTGCTACCAAATGTAAAACAAAAAAAAAGAAAACAACAGTCATAGACACCTGCCAACTAGAAAAGCAGCTGCCAAAGCTAAACCAAATAAAATAAATCTGTAAGCAGATCAAGAGCAGTTAAAAGGGAGCAAATCCCACAAGTCTCAGTCCTGAGTCCTTGCAAACACTGTGTTTAGACATAGGCAGTTACTAGTCATGCCAATACTGCAGTACAGGGCTACAAAGTTACAGTAGTTACAGTATGTTTATGATAACTACTGTAATTAATTAGAGTGTAAGAAAATAACTAGGACTTCTCACTTCCTTGTCTCAGTGTAAGTACATAAAGCATATGGGATGAATTGTGCTGATCTGCATTTCTTAAAGACCTGGCCATTCATCTTCTGTTTGATATTTTTTTTTCCCCAAAAATCAGTTTCATAGCTATATGAAAAGAAAAAAAGTTGTCAGACAATGATGATAGTGGCATACTACATCTCCAAAGTAAAATCTATTTAGGATACAAAATCGTGTCTTAAATTGAAGGCTGTGATTTGATTTTCTATTAGAGGGTTTGAAAGAAAAAAAAAGCAATTAGAAACTCTTCTTTCGATCTAAGGTCTTAAGCTATTGTATTTTATTAAATTTTATTACATGTAAGTTAGTTTAATCAATTAATCATTTCTAAACATACCCAACTTAGTAAAACATTTTTGATAGTGTTATTATCTATTTAAATAGCACAATCTAATGTTTATTAGTTTTTAACCCTCATTAATTTCTAATTTTCATTTTCAAATTATTTTTCACCATGCTGAAATTTTAGATTTGTGCTTATCATCACACTCTTCCTGTATGGGCACAATGCAAAACCAAATATATCCCTGTTCTCATGTTGTACAAAATAGAATTAGTTTAAAAAGACTGAAAACATCTCTTGCTACCATTTAATCTGATTTTCTGTTTGGCTGGTTTTTTTTATGGGGACATATCTGAATTTTTACATATTTATTTTCAGTGCTTCTTTTACAAACATCCTCATATTCAAATATTTTAACTTAAAAAACATTACAGGCAAACACAGACAGTTTAGCAGAAAAAGCCAAATTATTATGTATTAAAATGAGTTTTCCTGAAAACTGGAGTGCATATGTAAACAACTATTTTAACATCTCCACATCTGCCAACCTGTTAAAGGGTCTGGTCCTTTAAGAGTCAAACAAATGTTTAAAAGAAATGTTATGACGAAGGAAAGAAATGTGAACTCGGAATAGTGAAGGGGCAGTTTCTATGTGATTCATTCAACTAAACCTTTTTACATAGTGTAGGATAGCTGATAAATATGGAATAGTTGTGAATTTCTCATGGTACTTCTCACAGTTTGGGGTTTTTTTTCAGTTATTTTAGATTTAGCAGTTATGTATGTAATGTTTGGATTAATATCTTCTTTTTTTTTTCCTTTCTTTTTTTCAGCATTCGTGATATAAATACATTAACACTGTTACATTCAAAACTTTATTTACAAGTAAACCCGAGAATTTATTGCTAATATAACGGAAGTCTTAATAGCTAATCATTATTAGTTAGGATCTAAATTGTTTCAGAAAAGGGAGAAGAATGCAGTCAGTATTGATTTACACATATGTAGCTGCTAGCCCTTTTCCTGATGTTATGCTCTGTATTTCTCTACCTTATTATCGTGTTAAGAGTCATAAATATCTCATTCTATCTAAAATGACTGCTAGTTCCTCTTAAGTTTACAAAACTAATGTTGTACCATACAGAGGCAAACAAAAGTAAAACAAATAAACCACAGACATTTAGTTAATTAAAGAAATTATTGTCACTGTTAAACCAAGTTACAGGTCCAGAAAATTTCAGACAAAGCAAGCCTGATAGACTTCAGTCCTGAGACCATCCCAGCCTAGCGCGGTGTGTATAGCCTGTTATTAGAAATGTCAATATTGTATTTGTAGTTACATGGTCACATCACATTTCAGTAAGGTATGCATTAATGGTACTTAGTATCTTGTTTTAACATCCTCAAAAAGCAGAACCTAACTACGGGCACTTTTCCCCTTTCATTTCATTATGAAACCATTTAAATCAAAGTAAAATCGTATTAGATGAAAACCCTAGGATGTTGGCACAAGCTAGTCGAAGTGTTAAAATTAATTCTAATCACACTGACAGATGGCAGCACTTTCCATGCCCCTTAGTGGATGGAAGTAAAACAGAAAAAAAAGAAAAAATTGGCACCTAGATCTATATACCTAACTATTTAACATATTACCTTTAACATTTTCCACTGTGTTTTCTCAATCTGATCAATAGGTGGTCATCAAAATGTATCTGGTACAACATACATCTGCAAAGTTCCCTTCTGACTTATGAGTGGACCTGGCTCACCAGAGATATGATTCTCCCTGACCTGTATCTGTACTACTTGGCTTTTCAGCTGCATTTCCTCTCCAAATTATTCCACTTCATGGATGAAGATTGTATTCTGCACTTGCTGCAGATGGACTGGGATGTGTATGGGTCCACTGGTGGGTAGACAGCTCTCCTATATTAAAAGGATTTCCTATGGAAAAAATTCTTGTTTTGGACTCTTGTTGAATATTGCTTTGGGTTTGGTTTTTTTTGTTTTTTGTTTTTTTTTTTTTTTTTTTTTTTTTTTTTTTTTTTTTTTTTTTTTTTTTTTTTTTTTTTTTTTTTTTT
>VWZY01013532.1:0-15164 GCA_013399075.1 Chloroceryle aenea | reverse complement strand
GCAATTAACTGGAGGTGAAAAAAAAAAAAAAATCTGCCTTAACCATACAAATTCACAGAATTAAATATTTCTTAAAAACTCTCATGTCATCAAACCAACATTTGGTTGACAGTAGTAGAAACAAAAATGTGAGCAATAAGCATGTGGGTTTTCATCTCCCAAGGGCCAAATATTGCCTGCTTTCCTCTCTCTGTCTTTTGTTTATCATCTCTTTGGTGTTTCAAATTCAGTTTGGTTGTATTGGAATACAGCCCATTGTTCAAGGCTCCACAAGAGGACTTGACAAAATGTTATGAGAGTTAGGAGCATCTGTCTGGTTTGGCTGAAACTCCCTAACAAGCTTAGTTACTCTGGGAGCTAAACTAAAATGAGAAGCTGAAGCAAAAGATAATGTTAATGAAAAAACTTCTTGGCTTTTGCATAAGAAAAACAAGATACAGACAATTTCATACCTTTGCAAGTTTACTAAACAAAATGCTAAAATGACTCCACAAATAAGAAACAGTCCTTGTCTATATCACAAAATTCACTGAGAACTACCAAACAAAGTATAGATTTTTAGTCCTAAAAATTTGTTTGCAATTATCTCTGGTTTGCCTTTTTTTTTTTTTTTTTTTTATTTTCATAAGTATTACCTTTTTTTTAATCTCATAAGTATTACCTTAATTTTAGGTTTTCAGTTTTAAGCAAGAAGCCTATATATAAATAGCCACAGTATTGGGAAAAATTGGTAAGTATTGGTAGGTGTCTCCATTTCAATCCCCAAGTGGACTTTTTTGCTTCTCTGAGGTGATGTGTGTTTATATTTACACATCAGTATTGTCAGTTTTGCTGGAGGAGGGTAGATAATGGTGCCAGAATTCTTCTGTGTTACAACTAAGCAAAATTTGTCTCTGCTGAGTGGTCTGCTTCCTTCTTTCCATCCTTTCATCTGTATCCTGAAATGCAGGTCTGTGTGTCCACATTGTCAGGTTACCTTTGAGGTTTTGCATGTGGACTTTGTGACACAGACCTGACAGAAACAGTCTCTCCTGTTTCTTGATGAAGAAACAAACAAATTCACATCTGTCATTGGTGTATAGATATTCTTCAGCTTAGAAATGAGTTACAGCCACAAGGAAACAGTTTAATTAAGATTTTTAATATGCTTTCATGGCTTTCATGTAGGAAAAAATAATTGTGCTGAGAAATTCTGGTAATTCTAATCACAGGTTTGTTGGAAATTTCAGAAGATAAAATTTTTGCACAATATCTACAATATTTTTCACCCATGAATATGACCATATGCCTTGACTTCACTCAGTTGTAAAAAAATCACTTTCATCCCAGGAACCTGGATGATTTTTACTCAATTCATATGTTTCCATCTCTTTGAAATACAGAATCACAGAATATTCATAGTTGGAAAGGACCTCCTAGATCACTTAGTCCAACCATACCCATAACAGAAAAAACACATAAATACCCTGATCAAACACAATTTAAAAGACACAGAATAACTCCCTACATGCCTGCCACTGGAGCATTACCTTATTGGAAGAAAAGATTGAAGACAAAAATATAGCAGTGTCACTTGAAATCAGATTTGAATTTGCATTAGTCTTGTAACCAGTCAAAACTAAGGACAACAGCATAATCCTGTAATCAGTGGGATCAAGGATAGCATAAATGTTCAAATATAAAGAATACTTCTGCAACAAGTGTATATCTACCTATAGGTTTCACCTGGATATTCTACAGATCCTGACTTACACCTTAAATCATTACTTTTTCCAGGAGTTCTATTATTATTAATGACAACTCTTAATACTGATTTTATCTGATATTCTTGAATCTAAATTCTTGATCTCAGCCACTCTATATAACAATGCATCTCACTGTTAAGTTAAATAGTATACGATGTTTGACTTCTTCAATAAAGTTGTAAAAAGAAATTGCAAAAATTGCCTTGCTCTTAAGGTATGTGAATCAAGGATCATCATCTGAAAGAGCCTCTAGGACATGGTAGGACAAGAGCCATGGGTATGAGTACCAGCGAGAAGAGGGTGAGGGCTTTCTTCAGGAAATGTGACAACTAATAATGCTCCTGAGCTAGCTAGTCCATATTTTACTGTAGTATTTATTACAGTGTTTAAAATATTTTTTATGCATTCTTTTACTTGTCTCTTTTCTAAAGCAAAAAAATAAAGCCAGCATGCTATAGTCACTTACAGAAAAGGCTTTTCATGTCCTTTTCACCCTTCTCAGATCCATTTATTTCATATAGACATATTTCTGATGAGACTCAGTGCACAATTGCAATGCAAACAAGGTAGCGGTGTTGATTTCTGATAGCAGGATAACACTTTATTCTTAACATAACTTTGTTTGTATTTTTTCCTACCATTTGCACATTGAGCAGAAGTCAGATTTTTGCATTTTCCCAGACCTCTTTTGAAAAGTGACAGACAATATCACTTTCTAAAGCATACAAGCCCTTTATTTCCTTTACTCCTCCTGTGGCAGATATTTAAAATTCATTGATACTAAATCTCACAGTTATCCCATTATTTTTGCATATCTCTTCTATAGATCTCTAAAATTCCCTGATTATCTCCAGTTCCAAATTCATCCAAGTCACATTCATTGCTCTGAAAGTGTCTCTGCTTCTCTAATCACTTCCCTTTGATGATATTTAATAAATATAGAAAGCAACAAGTACCTTGTTGAAGAAATTCTGGCAACTTTTTGCCTTGATGAAAATGAAACATTAACCCAAGGGGTTTTTTTCTGCCTCCCAGGCAAGTTTGCTTCCTGCTTTATTACAGGGGAATTTTACAGGGTTCAGGGAGGGTGCAGAAGGTTAGAAGCCTGAAAAACTATGAGCTGGCTCTCCATTATTCTAGACTTTTTAGAGCAAGAGAATTTTAAGATTTTTTTTTTTTTTTCCCTACAGAGCTGCAGTCTACATTTTGCTACAGAAATATGGAAGTGTCACCAGTGGCTAAGCCTCAGCGGGGTCTGGTTTCACTGTCCTCTCAGGGAGTGGAGGGACCAAGCATGTAATCATCCACCTTCCACACAAATGCAGATAAAGAACACTGTTAGACACACACTAAAGGCAGAATCTAATTACTGCTCTGCCTTGGAAACACAGTTTAACTCTCAGCCGTGACTTTATGGCACTTAAAACAATCCTTAAGAAGAAACTTTAAACACTTTAATTAGTATTTTCTTCAGCCAGGCTATCACCTCTTTAAATCTCTTCTCTTTTTCAGCTTTTCTCAGGTTTTACATGCTTTTCTGAAGGGAGTGAAGCTACAACTCAACTAAAACACAACAACTTTAATCTTGGGCTGTTGCTTACAGCAAGAGGCTTTTGTTAGAATGCTGTAACTAAAAACTGTGGGAGGTGGGGGTGAATCAAGCCTTTGTTCAATCAGTGGCACCTGTGGCAAAAAAAGGAATGTGAAATTCCCCTAAAAATGTCAAGCAATAAACACCAAAATTGGCTTTGAAGATAGAGACATCTTACCAGATAATTTCACCTTTAGATTAATTTCATGGAACAGTTGTTGTAAGAAGGAATAATATGAGTTTAGTCTAGTCAAAACTTTAACTGTTGCAATTTATAGTCATAGCTCTTCTGACAGAGTGAAGAGAAAGAAATACTCAGAAGTGAAGAGTACTTTCTGTAGTCTTTTCTGAGTGCGCTGTACATCCAAGAATCAGTCCTCTGATCTCACCAGCAACCAGATGCTGAAATTGAACAGCCTGAATAGGATCACAAGCCTTTGAAAATTCCTGTTGTCACATATCACAGTGAAATGAAATGAACTGAAATGGCAGTTTTCCTGGTGATTTTTTAAGCAGAGGAATATGTTCCTTTACTGTCAGTTGGAAGGAGATTGTATTCATACAAAGAATATTTACATAGTCATGTATTATACTTCCATCCCTTTGCCTCCACCCTACCATCAACAACATGAACATGTTTGGGCACATGTGGATTTTGGATTGGTGCTTTCCAGCTATCTTCTTGAATGAGGAAACTCTCATGCAGTAAAGAGGCTAACAACACTCCAGTTCTACACCTGCATGGATAGTACATAGCTGTATTATAACCTGTGTAAAGGTTGGTAATAGGGATATAACTCTGCTAGACCTTGCTGTACTATACCTGCCTGGAGTCTTTCAAAGCTCTCTAGTAAACTATGCTCTTTCTTCAGCAGTCATGCTATGTTCAGTACTGGCAGGTTACTGTGAAAGGCCATTGCTGGTGACCTGTGAAACAGCCCTCTCATTCCCTGGTTAAATCCACATCTGTCATATCAGGTTTTTTAGATGCTTATACATTTATAGTTACCTATGTAGCTAATCTCAGATAACTCAAGTCCATTGAACATTTTCTAATAACACATAATTTGTTATTCAGTGTTCAGGAAACTTTCTGTGCATTCACTCTGCAGGAAACATACATTAGAGGTGTCATTCTGTAAACTAGTATTGATTCAAATGAAAAAAGATGAAGGTGGCTCATTGCAGGCCTTGGATCAGAAATTACTATTACCACAATTCCTTGTATTTCTGGGATCTTTATAGCAAGGCTGTCTATAAAAGCCCATGGCTGAAGGTAACAAGGGGTCGCTAAAGTCCAGAGTACATCGTGACCACTTGCCATGTACACCTGGCAGCCACATTGTCTCTGTGTCCTTGCAAACTCTGGAGGCATCACTCAGACTTTCTGCCCAGATGCTGTTGAGTGATGCCATGTGAATGGTTATCTAGCAGACTATCAGACTATCAGCTTCTGTTGCTGGAAGTAGTAAAGGGAAAGATAGAGGTATCAAATGCTGTATGTCCACTAAACATATAAGCCTGTTTAAAAATTGTTTAGAACAGTGGATGGTCTCTGCCAGCATACAAGAAAGAGCCAAGAGTGAAAAGAATACTCCAGAAACAACTTATCCTATGCCTCCTTTCAACATAGCCATCTACTTCATAGCAGAATGAATTGTCCACTAGTCTTCCAAACATGGCAAACATGTGCTTTGTTTCAGAAAAAAACATTTGTCCAGCCAGGTATTTCTTACAGAACAGTAAAGGACTGAAAAAATGGGTCACTATAGGAACCAATGTAAGGTTGTAGCATCCACCATAACCCCACTGCACAATACTTTTCATGTAACTTGCATATTCATAATCTTCCAGAGTTGATTCATGATCCCCACTCTTCTGCCACAGAACCTACAGCAGGTGGTGCAATATTAGCATCTATATATTGCATGAATTCAGATGTGCTGTGGACGTCTATGAACAATAATTTTGACAGAATTACATTTATTGTACTGATTCATGTGCTCTGATCCTGGTGAAACAAGCTCCCTCTTATTCTCCACAAGAGCTCTGCTTTCTTATCCTCAGCTTTCTCAAGCCATAGGCTTACAAGATCTCATGGCAGCACTGCAGTCACCCGCTTCCAGGAAATTAACTCAACAGTTCTCATCACTTTCTGACAATTTCATTGCTTTATAATTCATGTCCTCACTTTAACAGCTGTTGCTCTAATAGCAGATAACAGTAAAAGAGGACTCCCAACCAGGAACAGAATAATGATACAAAAACTTAATTGTTTCTTTATACAGGGTAGGCTTCAGATACTGACCAAGGCAGAGCATTGTAGCACAACAGTGTCTTGCATTTAGCCTTCAGCACTAAGCACTTTCTTGTCTGACATAAACCAATTCTTTCCATCTCCTAGATGCCTTCATGCAGATCCACCTCTTATTTTGCCATGCACCACTCCCAGCAACATGCCCCTTGCAACATCAAAAGTACAGTTTTACCAGCAAAGATACTTGAATGCTATAATTCACCTGTGAAAGAGTGAAATTTGCATTTACCTGTTTTTATCATTATAGGGAATGAGTTGTAATAATTGGATAATTTGGATTATGACTGTTATTGACAGTGAAACTACACTAATATTTCATTGATTAGACCATCAAGACCTTAACTAGACTAACAATAAACTCTTGGCCTTAATTTATAATGTAGTTATGGTTCTATATGCCATGTTTGCTCTGGAGTCCATTTTTACAAACAGATTGTTAAAATACAGATTCAACAACTCATGGACAACACAGGCTGTAATTTAGAACACAATAGTTACCTGCTTGCCATCTGCAGATTTTCCCAAGTATATCTACACTGTGTATGATACAGAGTATTCTAAGACATCCTTACCATACCCTTGGCAAGGTCCTTCTAGGACATCCTCACACTTCATTGAACCACCCCATTACTTAACACAGCAACTGTCATTAAAATTTTTCGTTCAGTATGAAGACTGAACTAGTTGCTCTAGCATTTGAGACATGGTGAATGATGCTGAGACTGAAAGAAAAGAAGGCAGAGTACACACAAGCACTCTGTATCATCAGAAGGGTATGCACTGTTTTCACCTTTGGCTTTGAAAAAAGTGATTTGCAGTAATCCATCTAAACACATTCCACTAGTCCAAACATAAAGCACAATAAACAATTGCTTTGAAAAGAATTCAAGTTTCAAAAGTGAGAGGAAGAGTCTCTAAATCATCTGCTGATGGCTTTTGTTACGGATTTTACTTTGCTCTAACAATTGGCTGATGGATGGCATTATACAGCTCTTAAAATTCTAAAGGGGATTGCAGCAGAGGGTTATTTCTTAGAATAGAAGTTTATTGTGGAGAAAGGGTCCTGAAAATGGAGACAAAAGGGAGACTTTTAATCAGAACACTAATGTGGGCTGTCTGTGATGAAGCTCTTATCATTCTACCACAAGCAGTGCATGGCACTCAAAGACAGATTCTGTACAATGGTAACAGAAGCTTTTAAATCATTATTTGCACTTTAAACATAGGGAGATATTTGATTGCTTCACAAAACATTAATCAGAAAGGAAAATAACTGGAAAGATGAGTTATGACCTTTTTTCTTTTTATTTTTCTTTTTTTCTTCTAGACACTGGAGCCTGTGGTTATTTCTTACTAAAAGAAAATCCAGTAGTTCAGGCCCAGTTAATTTAGGTTCTGTCTGCAAGAAGCCTTCTAATTAGTGATAGTTTCATTGTTCCAATGACATGGATATATCTCTATAACGGAAAGTAATATCATAAAAGGAAAGTAACTGATCTGGTAGGTGGGCTAGTCCCAGAATGGACTTTGAATATCAAGACAAAAAAATGCAGATAAGCAAGGGTCAGCTCAAAGGAAGCAAAACTGCCCACGGTTATACTCAAACATGAAGAAATACCTAACACCTCTGCCTGAAGCATAGGGATAGAAGGTTTTTAAAGCCACCTTCTGAATTTGATTCATCACATTAAGAAAGAGACTTTTGTAGCTTTAATGTAGAATGAAGTAGTTTGTAGCTATTAAAACAAGATACCAGAAAATTGGTTTTTGCCATAGCAGGTACTTCAGCTGCAGTCTACTGGTCGCTTTCAGATGGAGGGAAATCTTTTATTATCATGGCCTTTTTGGTACTCCAAAACACTATGAAAGTCCAAGGGATTCCAAGCTGGAGATCACATAATTTGATAGTTGATGACCTTCACTGAAAGTCATGTTACAGAGTAAGTATTTAAGCTACTGCTTCATTTTTTATTATTATCACATTAGGGCTTCAAGTTATTCTATACACATGTGCTGATTTTGGCTAGGCAGAAGAGTGGAATGATGCTTGGCATTTATTTATTTATTCATTCATTTTGAAAATAAATTAAATATTTGTGATTAACTGAAGAATTCTGCATGTATTGTTCCGACAGCTTGCAAAATTATATCTTACAGCTCTTGAAGAATATGGAAAAATCCTGAATCCAGTTCAACTCCAAAGGTAGCACTGACAATTCTGTCCAAAACTGAAAAGGAGTTCAAGTTTTTGCACATAGTATCATGCCAGGCAGGACTGTTATTTCACGCACTTGGAAGTGCACAAGGTCAATGAAAGTAACATCCTCTGCACTAATATATAAACAGAATTAATTACCTCCAGAAAATATCCCAAATAATATAAACTTACATACTGTAAAGTGAAATATAATTTAATAGGCTCATTTATCTTGCACTAAGTAAGCTGTTACTTTTAGTAAAAACGTTTAATTTCTTCTAAGAGTGACATGGACATGAAAATGAGGATTTTGTTGCAGCACTTCAAGCTTCCTGAGTACTTACAAGCAGAATGTATCACTGTAAAACTATGATTTTCACCCATGGCAAAAAATGGAAAAAAAAAATGCATAAGATAAATTTGGGGAATCTGAGCTTTAATTCTTTTTCAAATCCTTTATTTTCTTTAAAGAATAATAAACAGTATTGTTTTGTATTAAATTGCAAAACAATCAGTTTGTAACACTGGCATCTTTAAAATTTTTGTAAATAGTAAATACCCTTAGAAGCATCAAAACTATTGGAAGTGTTCAGAAAGGCAGAAAATTTACATAACACTAACAGCAAGAGAAATTATTTAATGTGTGTACTTGTGTGATTTTTTTATGTATATATGTACACATGCATGCATGAATGCAAGTATATATATCTTATTATAAGTATTTGCATTCATGCGTGTAATTATTTCTCATTTATCATTTCTAAAGCTCTTCAAAATAGAGGAAGAAGATGTAATAAAGTTTCACATAATCCTACTGGAAGAAAATTACTAAGATTTTGTGACTTTGTCATTTAATCACAATAGGGATTTTTAATACAGAATCATTCAGAATAATGGGAGAAATAAGGATACAAAAGTGGCCTGAGAGACGCTAAAGAAAATAAACTAATTAAAAGTTCTGCAAGTAAATTAAAGCAATTATTATGCAAATTCATTACTCTTTGTAACTTGTTCACAAATTTTTTGTCATCTGGATCTAATCTTGATAGAACAAGAGGAAATGTCCTCAAGATATGCTAGAGGAGGCTTAGGTTGGATATTAAGAAAAAAAAAATCTTCATTAAAAGAGGTTATCAGCCACTGGAACAGGCTGCCTAGGGAAGTGATTGAATCATCGTCCCTGGACATGTTTAACTGTCATGCAGATATGGTGCATAGGGACATGGTTTAGCAGTGGACTTGGTAGAATTACATGAATGGTTGGACTCTATGACCTTGACGGTCTTTTCCAACCTAAACAATTCTATGATCTTAAAACGTTGTTTTTTTTCCTTTGTTGTTTATTTGCTGTTGTTGGTTGTTTGCTTTTTGTTTGTTTCATTGGTTTTGTTTTTTGTTTGTTTGCTTTCGTGTAGTTTTTAATTATCTTTTACCATTATCTGCAACAATGGCTTATGCATTAGGTACTTACTACACTTTAAATTCTGCTCATATCTCTTGCAATTCTATGCACATAAGTCTGACAATTCTGCCACTGGGAAATGTTTAGTTTCATTTTAAAAAGAATCAATTAGTTGAACCTTGTACTAAAGCAGAACTTCTGTCAGATCCTCTGACTTGGAGGAATTGGATTGCAAATTGCCTTCCAGCTTTTTATGTGACATCTTGATTGGACTTGTTCTATCATCTCTTACTAATAATCAACTCAGTTTATACTTATTGAGTGTAAGTAGTGGAATTTATACTTTTATCATACCTGACGGCATGCAGGACAGGTACTGCATCGATTTTTTTGAGAACATAAATTTTTTAAAGGTTCTGAGGACCCCTTTAAGATCTCATGTGATTCTTGAGTCTTTATTATAGATTTATCAATAATGGCACTTCTCTTGCTCAAAAGACACTTAGAACACACACAACCTATCATAATATCATAGAATCATAGAATGGTAGGTGTTGGAAGGGACTTCTGGAAATCATCTAGTCCAACCCCTCCTGCCAGAGCAGGATCATGTAGGGCAGGCCACACAGGAACATAACAAAATGGGTTTTTAAAGTGTCTAGACAAGGAAACTCTACAACTTCCCTGGGCAGCCTGTTCTGGTTCTGTCACCCTCACAGTGAAGAAGTTTTTCCTCATGTTGAGGTGGAACTTTCCTCTCTTCTTCCCCCACACCACTACTTTGTAACATTCTGATGCCTTACCATCTAGCTGTGCTGTGGTCATACAACCTATGTGGTGCAACCTTTTATTTACTGGCATTACTTAAGTTTCCATCATACTTTTCTAGTTATTCTAACATGCAGCTTAAAATACTGAGACACCATCTGCTCACATTACTTTTGTGTCCAAATCCCACTATGCAGTCTTGCTTCCTTATAAACTCCATTTTAGACAAAGGAGCCAATAAAAACCTGTCTTCAAGAAAGAGTTCACAGACTAATAGCCACAGTCTAATAGCCAGCTTTCTTTTTCATTCACTTTCATTTGCAGTGATTATTAAAACCAGCAACTCATGCTGTTTGATACACTTAACACTGAATTTGAAGAACAAAAAGACACCAACCAAAGCAAAGAAAGCACAAATTTTATGTGTTCTGACTCTCCTCTCTCACAGGACCTTTTGTATTTTATTTCCAAGTTTGTTTCTTGATTGTCTTTATATTAATATCCTGTACAGTGAGAACACAATATCAGCATTTAACCATGAATTCTGGGAATGGTTACCTATACTATGGGCTTTGGAAAACCAATGTTAGTTAGACCTCCCTGAGCTTTTTTGGAAGGGAAGAGTCAGGATAAGTAGTGTTAACATTTTTTTTACCATATTTATAATTCAATATTTACATATTAGGTGGTCTGCTGTTTGAGTTTCTTAATTTTCATTTCTAAAAAGCAAAATATTAATAACCGACAACAGTACTATTGTTGGCTACATTTGGATGATTTCTGTCTCCCAGGTAGAATGACAGTGAGTAGGGAAATCACAGCAATATATTATTTTGTATTACTCTTATCCTCACTATTTCTGCCATAGCAGGTAGAATTATGATGACACCCATCAAGAATTATGGACTTAAAGACACATATGTATCAAGTATAAATTACGCCTCTTCTCACTAGTTAGGTAGAAGACTGCACAGTCGGTATGGCAAAGCTATTAGAAACTTGAAGGGATGTATGGTCCTCCAAATATTCCTGCAGACATGGTGACATCATAAATTGTTACCTGTTTATTATGTCTCAGTTTAAGTGATCCAGCATCTAATATTCAGAAAAGTTAAGGTTAGTTTTACTTTACAGAGTGATATTCCCTGCTGAAATGCTTCTCCAACAGTAGACATCTATAACCTCCTTGTTCAGCTAGTGGGAGTCAAAGACAACAATAAATGATTTTGCTATTAACTATTCTGTCTTTGTTTTACATCTCTTCTAATCTTGTGGAAGGAGACTCTAAAATGAAAAAAAGAAACAAAAAAAGAACTGATTGTTTTGAAGTTGGGCTTCAGCATACTATGTCTAGAATTTAATGAGAAAAAGCTTCATTCATGATCCCTCATCCCTCTTTTCAAAGTGATATGAAAAACAACTTTATATAGCTTACCTATTTCAGCTTTACTGAACTGTAACAGGACTTAACAGAGGGCTTTATTATCTCTGAACAGACAACTATCTGGGTATCTCAAAGAGTAAGATGGGATCGTTCAGCCTGAAGAAGACTCTGGGAAGACATTATTGTGTCCTTTCAATATTTAAAGGGGTCTTATAAGAAAGATGGGGGCAAATTTTTAATATGCCCAGTAGGGACTGGACAATGAGTAATTCTTTTAAACTAAAAAAGGGAAGATTAAAACTAGATGTAAGGTAGATTTTTTTTATTATGAGGCTGGTGAAACTCAGGAAATGTTTACACAGAAAGGTTGTAGATGCCTCATCCCTGGAAACATTCAAGGTCAGCTTGGATGGGACTCTGAGCAACGTGGTCTAGTTGAAGATGCCCCTACTTATTGTAGGGGGGTTAGACTAGATGACCTATAAAAGTCCTTTCATCGCAAACCATTCTATGATTCTATGAATAAATAATCTTGAAAGACAGTATGAACAAAATGTGTAGCTTGTTATTAAAACATTTTGCTACTAAATTAATTTTATATTTTTCATAATTCTCTAATTCTGTAATTCTACGAGTAATACCTGGTTCAAATTTATGAGCTCCCGAGTCATACAGAGGCTACCTGGATCTTTCCAGTGAGGAGAAACTCTCAGCTGTCTTGTGTCCAAGACTGTCAAAAAGCCTGAGGACATGATGGGATTTCACACTACATCTTTGACTTGGGGTGGAGAGAGATCTATTCATCCTGAACAGAAGAAAGGTAATAGATTACGTGTTTTAGCTATGTCTGGCTTGAAGAGAAGGGATGCGTTCTTTATTTGCCTGTATTAGAAAGTTGGGGAAAAACAGAGATTGAACCTGAAACCTACACACAACCAATGTACAGCATGATTCAGGCATCTGTTATCACTTCATATGACTTATGGTTTGTTTCCTGCCTGACATCTGTCTGATGTCTATGTTCAGTCAGCATAGACAGGTATAGAGAAAGGCATGGGTAATATAATTTAGCTATGATGCTATCTTCAAGTTCCATGGAACAAGATAATAGAAAAAAAGGAGTAGAGGTTAAGAAACCATGTTCCTCCTGTTTGGAGCTTCCAGCATCTTTTCCTCCCCACCCACCTCTGCTCAGATTAGACTCACTCTGCAATTCTGAAAAAAAAAAATTCTGCACAGAATGACTAAAATGTAATATCAAAATATATATCAGATTTATACTATACAAAATACATTTAAAATATTATATTCTATGCAATAAGATCAGAAAAATGCAGGTATGACATGAGTCAGTTACAGACAGAGCGTGTCACAGCTTGCTGACTTGCAGGGTGAAGATACTGTCACACTGACTAGCATGGACTTCCTTCAAGTTATTTTGAGTTCAGGGACCATTCATTATATCAGATGTGGGGTTCATGAAGATTGTTCTGCCCTTCACTTTTCTCCTGTGGAATGTATATCTTTAAATCATAAAATGTTTTTATCACTGTTTCCAATCAACATGTTTAGTATTTCTCATAACACAGAGACAAACAAACCCAGAAACTCAGCTTCTGTTACTTCCATTCTACATTTGTATTGACTTACTCAGAAAATATACAAATGCAGCAAGTATATAAGAAATAATTAAATGGCAGAACGCTAGCCGGATTTCAGTCCCAAGGGCTTGCTCCATTGTCTGAAAATATTTTAGTCCACTCCAAACAAGAACTACTGTGCTAGTCCCCCTGGAATGTAGCATTATTACTTACCTGGCAGGTGTGAAGTGCTGCATGCTAAACGGCTTATCTCCCCCTCCTTCTCTCCACCTCCCACTTTGTTCGGGCAAAGCAGAAAAGGAGAGGGAGGAGGTAATCCTCTTCAAATGGACCGTTTATTTCCTTAGATGCAGGCATGAAGTGCTGCTTACCAGGGGAGTTAGCAAGGGAGAGTCTGCTTATACCGGTGTTAAACTTCACTGTAAACAAACTAAAGCTTCATAGTAATCTGACCTATTCTTTCTTGAAAAGCTCAAGACTTTTTGCTGTTCTTTAAAATAGTTAGAATTCCCGATATTCAAGCCACATCGTTATTAGTTGATTATTGGTATTGGAACTTCTGGAATAATAGATACAATCAGTTACAGTGGTTGTAAAGGAAAGTTTTGAGGTTTTATTTCTTTTCTTGTTGTTGTTTTAATTTTTTATTTCACTTCTGTTTGTTTGGTTTGTTTTTTTAAAACTTTCAGATTTATATCTGTCAAAACATCTGTCTAACTGTTGGTAGAGATTTGCTTATTTCAAGAGCATCAATTCTTTTTGTTTCCCAGAAAACTGCCTTATGAGTAATTCTCAACATTGTGTTTGTGAGAATATGTCTATCCATTATTAAGTCAATTTATTTAAAACAGCTAGAAGACATTGTACAGAAGAAAAAATATGATATAGTTGCCATCACAGAAACAGTGGGATGACTCGCACAACAGAAGTGCTGCATTGGATGGCTACAAAAAAAGCAGTGGGGTAGCCCTGAATGTTAGGGGTGTCTTGATTATCTTGAGAAATTGTCATTGCCTTTGAGTTTTGAGCCCCTCACTCCAAGAAAGACATTGACATGCTGGCAACGAAGCTGGTGCGTGGTCTAGAGAATAAGTATTAAACGTCAATGAGTTATCAACATTATTCTCACAATAAATCCAAAACACAGCACTGAATCAGATACTAGAAAGAAAATTAACTCTATCCCAGCCAAAGCCAGGACAGTAGTTACTAAATCATACATTCAGACAGGCTTCATCAAATTCAGGGCATGCACTAGCCAATAAAATTGTGTGGCATTCATGACTGTTTAGAAAATGACAGGATCTCCCAACTTGTTTTCTAGAGCATATCAAAAGTTTTGACTTATTTAATTTAAACCAGAAAAGAAACAAAAGACAGAATGAGACAGGAAATAAATACTGAAGTCTACATCTGTCAACAGATGGGCTCTTCTAGAAGAGGTTAACTCTTACAGCTGTTTTTCACTCTTGCTTTAGGTGAGTTTAAATAATACAAAGCTACCCTTTTTTGGCAGCAGCTTCTTTAGCAGTTTATTACCCCCAACTGAGATGCAGCTGGTTGCTACAGATCTGCTGGAGGAGTTTCTCCTATGGTGAGCCCCTCCTTCATTTCAGTCAAAATCAGCTGGGTCAGTCTTGGGACACGGCAGTCTTTATCATCCTAAATCAGCCTCACTTGTACCCCTACTTGGGATCCCACCATGCAGTTCTCTGCACTCTGGTAACAGCACTGGTTCTAGTCTGCACTTATTCCAAACTAGTTTGGTTTGACAAAACTTATAAATGCAGGAAAATAGTATCACACCAGGGTGAGTACCAACACACAGGACAGAGAAAACCCAGTGTGGACACAGGTCAAAAGACAGAAATGGACCCTGGTGGCTCCTAATTTATATTGGTCTACTTTTATATTTGACTTAAACCCATTTTGTTGAAATGTAGCAATAAGCAGAGTCTTTACAGAATGGCTTGAGTTGGAAGGGACATTAAAGATCATTTTGTTCCAAGATATTAGCAGTTAAGCAAGTTCTTGCAGGACACATTGGCTGTAGACATGTAAATTCTGCAAAACTGTCCTCTTCCTTGGAACAGTCAGAATAAAAATTATGATAACATCAAAGGTTGTGGCTTATATATGCATATATTATAATATATGCA